>JAANYP010000081.1:0-75361 GCA_020465985.1 Centrapalus pauciflorus | reverse complement strand
AAACCATTGAGATTACAGGCGATCTTTTGAGGGCGTTCTTCCTTCCAGTGGCTGTAGACCTATGATCTCCCTCAGCCTGAAAATGAGCAAATGGGCAATCTGTCTACGCTTCTGTGGTGTGGCAGAACCCAAGGTTGGAGCTACTCTGTACAGAAGGAGTTATCACCTACATAATTTCTCATTTGCCTCTGTGGCAATGCCTTCAGCAGCAAGGTTTGTTCCTTTGACCAACTTGTAGGTGAATGCTATAGTCCTCAGCTGGTGGATGGACTACACTTGACATGGCCAAATGGATCTTCTTGAACAAGAAAACCTGGTACAACAAGAGCCAAGACCAGCAGCTGTCAGATATCCCAGGTTCCTGAGTCTCATCTTCTGCCATGTCTGTGGTGAGCATCTATATCACTCTCAACCCCTACTTAAAACTGCTGCATTCCCTGTGATAGGGAATAGGGTGTTCATACTCCTGTACTGGAAAATGAGCCTCCTCTCTCAACACCAATGAGGAGGCTGTTGGGTTTAGTGGAAGGACCCTCTGCTGTGAGGGTTGATCCAGCACTGCTGCTCCGGTGGAAAATCCAAGCCAGGTCTAAGTTGGTAAAAAGGACCTTGGCAGCTGAAGCTGGGCCTGTTAAAAAAGGCCCAAAACAGCTCAAGCTGAGTCTGCTCCCCTAGCCTCTGTGGCTGAGGAAGAGCAGATCCTCACCCTGGCTCATTTGTTGAGCCTGAAGCCTTTGTGGCTGGTGCCTTGTGGCACAAGACATGGAACAGTCCCCCCACTGTTCCTGACCCAGTCTCCCATCCAGTCCAAACAGATCCCCTCTCTTCCACAATCACCCACTTCATCCATCCGATATCAAAGAAAATCATTAGCCAAAATGAACATAGCCCAGAAAACAGTCTCCTCTGTTCCCTCTCAACAGGGTTCACGTTGTAAAAGAAGCAACCCAAGCTGCCTTCCTATTTGGGAGAAGGTTCAGCTCATGTTGGAGCTGCGTCTCTCCAGCCTGAGTCACCCTGAGTCAGCCTAGACCCTCTGGTTCCTCCCAACAGGAACCAGTGTGACAAATGGAGATACCCACAATCAAATCCCAGCCTCCCAACAGGCTGAGGATATTGAAGACAGGAGCCCTCTCCACCCACACTGAGTCCACCACTGTCCCCCACTCATATCTCCTTACACCCTGAGTATTGCACGATGGTGCCCACGCTTGCTGATATAGACCAATCAGCAGCTCGCCTCAAACTTCTGTCCCCATGATTCAGCTGTTCAACACAAACGCTCCTGAGGGACCAACAACACAGCTGATGAACCTCAGGGATCATACCATCCTCTGGTTGAGGCTGATCCCTCAATGCAAATTCCATCAGCAGGTTTCACCACTCTGATGTTGAAATGCACTATCCCATCTCCCCATGATGGGTGCCTTTGACCAAGGCATGCAGAGGGAACCACCACTGGTCTTCATGAGGGTGCTGCACACAAGCCGCATCTGAGAGGCCCCAAACATCATCTCCTTCTCCAATGATGCCAGCTACAGCCGCTGCTGAAGGACCCCTTGATCCCTCTAACCTGGGCCCACCTTACTTTTGCCCAAGCTATGGAACTATTGTCCAAGTTTCTCTTCCTTCTCCCTCTCATCCTCAAACACAGCCTCATCATCATCTCTCCATTACTCACTCCAAACAGTCCACCCATACACACCATCTCCCAAAGACCTGCCTTTGAAGGATCAGCTTTCATTTGCTGACCAACAAAGTTGGTTCTTTGGAACATACCATGCACTCCCTACCCTCCATAATCTCAGACTCTGGTCTGAGCAGCTCAAAGGATTCTTTGATACGTTTTAAAGAACCCTTCCCAGTTACTCCAAAGCTGACCACTCTCCACAGCTGCTTGCACTCACGCACAGATGCAAAATGTAACCAACTCTCTTTCCTCTATCCTCTCCTCAACAGGACTCTGTGTCCTCTATGACAGCATTCCACGCTGTCCTCTCTCCTCACTTCCTGTAATACTACCATTCCTTCCACATTGGCCAGCCTGAACACTCTTATAGGTTCCTATCAATTCTGGTGCATCAAACCTTGCTGAATGTGCAAGATTCCTTGAACTTCATCTTGCACAGCTCCAAGTTGTTGTTCACAGCTTCTGATAGAGACAACATTGTTAACGTGACCACTTTGCTGATCCCATTCTTCTTCTCTCAAACTGTCTTTCCCCGGCTGGTGAGGTAAGACAACTTGGCTTACTTAGTGAACAGCCTGTTGGTCCTAAACCTCCCAAACCTGCTGGCAAGCCTGCTGACTTTGTGTCTTCAGACAGACCAGGGGTTGAAGTCGCTGCTGCATCATCTCTTCAAAGGGGGAGAAATCATCTGCCTCGAAGACTAAGTCTAAGGGGAGAAGATTCCTTCTCCTAAGGAGATACCAGTGTCTGCAACCCAAACTGATCAACCAGCAGAAACAGGTGCAGCTGAAGGTGCTTCCCAAGCTGCTATGCCTACTCAGGCTGGCTCTCAACAACTCTCAGTCTAAGGGGGAAGTCATTCCTGAGGACAGGCCTAGCGCAAAAGGAGGCACCTTATTCTTTCAGAGGAAAAAAGAAAGAAGAAGAAGAAGAAGAAAGTATTCCTGAAGCTGCTGTCCCTAAAGAACAGCTAAAGAAAAGAAAAGGCAGCGGTGGATCCTATTGAGCAGAAACTGGCAGAAACTCAGTTTCACAAAGCCAGAGCCAAAGAGATGGCCTCCCTATGCACAAATATTTGAGTTTAGGGAAGAACAACTTAAGCTCGGAAGAGTTAAGAAAAGAAGAACAATCTGCCAAAGTGCTTAAGTCTCTTGCCCTCCAAGAAGCAAAGAAAATAAAAAATGTCTACCTTGGAGGTGCAAACGAAATAATGAAGCTGCCAAGCAATCCGCAGGAGAAAGGGAAGGAAGTGGAAAAAGGTACCAGGTCTCAGTGACCACAATCAACAGTACCTCTGCCAGAGCCAATTCCATTTTGACAACTGGCCAAAAAGAAATTCATGATGTTGCTACTAGAAGGCTGCCAAGGAAGAATTTGCAAAGCTGTTCCCATACAGAAAGGCACTCCGATGGAACTTCACGATCACAGGATGGGTGCAACAGGCCCTGAATTGGAATCTATGATCCGCTGATGTGGCTCAAATGGGTTACAGGGAATGGGGTGGAACTGGCAGTTGCCCTGAGCCAGTCTAAGTCAGAACGGCTAAGATATCAGGGCTACAATAAAGAAGCTGAGGAGAGAGGTGAGTGGTTGGGCCTGATCCCTAAAGAATCAAAGAGGGTGTCTCTGTGACATCCCCTAAAATCAAGGCCAGAAGGAAAAAGAGGAGATTCAGAGCTGGAAGAACTCCTTATGATGATTGAACACAGGAGATTATGCTGTGGAATTAAAGGAGTTGACCACAGCCTGCCTGAAGGCGTTGAATTTGAAGATGGCAAGTGATGAAGAGCCTAGTTAGGGGCCATTTTTGTGGATCCCTATCTCAGAAGAAATGTTTTCAAGGCTTCTGACCTACACAAGTGGTCTTAAGCAGCTTGCAGCCTTCAGAATTGCCCCCTCCTTCCGTCAGTCCAGCCAATGGGAGCGCTGTCTGGGAAGAGCTGAAAGATTTTATGCAGAGGTGAGCTCCAAAGTTCTAACTTTATGTTTCTTACAGCTGAACTTGGAAGACATGAGAAACAAGGGAAGAACTTTTTAAAAAAGATTCAAAGAAGGGATTGCCACCCCCTCGAATGAAGTCCACCTGCCATCTGGGTAGGTGAAGAAGGAAGCTGTCCATTAGTTGGACAGGCTGCCATTATCTGCTCCCGTCTCAAACAGTCCAAATCTGTACATGTTGTAACATTCTGTACATTAGTGTACACAATTAAATTGATTGTTAATTTTTTATTTACATTAGTTGTAAAATACATTAGCACATTAGTTGTACTTTTGTAAGAACATATGTTGTTCAAATTAGTCAAGAATCAGTGTATATTAAACTACTTTTACTTTACTGTAATGTTTAATTTATTTCAGCAAATGTACTGTAAAATATATAGGATTTTTGACAAAACCAGCTTGGACTGGTTATTGCAAATAGGGGGAGATTGTTAGGCACAAAAAGGCCTCAGTCAAACCTGTCTACATCTGAGGGGGAGATTTATATCAAACCTGTTGATCATTTGAAGGGTTGAATTTAAGGCCTGTTATATGCCTTATTGAAACCTGAAAATGATTTGCAATATCAGTCTAAAGCTGTTCTATACGTTGCATGTTTGCAACCAAGACAGTTTGTCCAAGCTGATTCTGCTGATCAGGCTGGACATAAACTGCTCACGCTGCTCTACACTGTTGAGCAGCTTGGGCATTTTTAAAGTGTTCTGTTCTTGTGCACAAACCTGTTCTTTGTGAACGGCTAAACACTTATGGAATTGTTTCCAAGTCATCACATGTATGTTTTAATACCAGATCAGTTTACACGTTGAGACAAAGTGGAAAGCGAAACCGCTCAGCCTGCCAAGCGTGTTCTGTTACATGAGACAAACGGATATTTGAAAGGGTGACAGACCTTTTTTCTTATATCAAAATAGGCCTTTACAAGAGAAGAGCCAAAGTTGACATTCCTAAAATGATTAAAGGCAATGCACAGTAGAAAGTAAAAGACAAAAGCTCTGCACAAGAGAAGGCAAGTCTGCTTTCAGAATCAAAAAGTGCCGAAAAGTATATTGTCTTTTCAACAAAGACTTCTCCTTTTTCATTCTGCCCAATGAAGATGTTTCTCTTAGATCCTCTAAGTGAGTGATAAAAAGGAAGCTTCTAAGGTCAGAAAGAATGTGAGAAAGCTAAGTGCTAAATCAAGAGTGAACGTGCAAGTGTGATATTCATGCTGCAATCTTCTGTAACAGCTTCTGTGTGTCTAAGCTGTTTACCAAAAGCTGTTCCTTAAAGTCTTGTAAATACAGTGAGTGCATCTTAGTGAGTGTGTTCATTGTAATTAGTTTGAGTGTGTCTTAGACTAGAAACCCTACTGTTGTATTCTGTCATCTCAGCTTGAACAATCCGCAGTCAAGCTTGTTTGTAATTACATTGTTGTATACATACACAACATTGAGAAAAGAGTGTGTAGTTTTTAAATACTGTATTCACCCCCCCTCTACAGTTTATTACTATATACTTGGGAACCTTTCGGGACCTACATCTTCATCTGACACCTCCTCCTGTCATATCCTGTGATCGGTTGAGTGAACACATCACTCCACCTGATTTACGGCTGTCTCACATGCCACAAAGGCTGCACCTCTTTAGACATATTCCAAGGCATTTCCTTTTGTTGCCTTGACTGTTCATCATTCAGTCAAAGGATCCATAGACAGATTGACCAATCCATACTTCTGATAGACCTGAGTTCCTTAGAATTGTGAGAAGTAATTCCACTCTTCAGGTAGAATGTCTAGAAATTTATTCACCAGGGTAAGACTATCCTTAGTGATCCCAACAGCCTTGAGATCATTCACAGCAGTAAACCTGGTGTAGGTTTCAGTTTCAGTGAGAGTCTCCTTTGGTTTAGCAAAGAAGAGTTCATACTGTCTAACAAGATTGTTGATCCTGTTGTCCAGTGTGATTGTGGGTCCATCATAGACGGTACACAAAGTATCCCACATCTCCTTTGCTGTCTTCATTTTCTCAACCTGCTTGAACACATCATCAGGGAGAGAAATGACCAGGTTGTTTCTGGCCTTTGCATCCAGAGCCACCAATCTCTTGTCTTCATCAGACCATTGAGCTTTTGCTTTCTCAAAGGTCCTGATTTCAGGAGCAGCTCCTTCAACCGCTGGAGTTATGGTAGTAACAGAGGTTGGCACATATGGACCCTCCATCACTATCTCTGGCAGTTGTACATCCAGATTCTCTAAGTAGAGCATCATTCTGCACTTCCACCCAGAGAAGTTTTGATGATTAAATTTTGATTAAATTTGGGAGGTTTGCCCATAGAGCCATTGTCATAGTAAGAAGAATTTGCAGCACTGTTGTCCATGGAAACTTGGGAGAATGAGAGATCTAGAATGACACACACTCTAAACTGCTCTGATACTAGTTGTAGGTCCCGAGAGGTTCCCAAAGTATATAGTTATAAGCTGTAGAGGGGGGTGAATACAGCAATTTAAAAACTACACACTATTTTCTCAATGTTTGTATGTATTATCAACAATTTGTTAATTACAAACAAGCTTGAATGTGGAAATGTTCAAGCTGAGATGACAGATACAACAGTATATTCACTAGTCTAAGACAGACTCAAACTAGTTAACAATGAATACACTCACTAAGAAGCACTCACTGTGTTTACAAGACTTAAGGGAACAGCTTATGTAAAACAGCTTAGACACACAGATACTGATTTACACAGCAGGCTTGCATGCATGAAAAACACACTTGCACGTTCACTCTTGGTTTCAGCACTTAGCTTTTCTTCACACATCTTTCTGTCCTTAGAAGCTTCCTTTTATACTCATTCAGAGGATCTAAGAGAAACATCTTCATTGGACGGAATGAAAAGGAGAAGTCTTGTTGAAAAGACAACATAACCTTTTCTGCACTTTTCTGAAAAGCAGACTTGTCTTCACATGTGCAGAACTTTTGTCTTTTTACTTTGTCTACTGTTGCATTGCCTTTAACTAATTTTGGAATGTCAACTTTGCGTCTTTATTCCTTGTAAAGGTCTATTTTGATATAAGAAAAAGGTCTGTCACCCTTTTTCAAATAAACTTTTGTCTTCATGTTACAGAACAGCTTGGGCAGGCTGAGCAGTTCTGTTTTCCACTTTGTCTTCGACTTTGTAAACTGATCTTGTAGTCAAAAACAATACATGAGGACTTGGAAACGTATTCCATAAAGTGTTTTGCCTGTTCACAAAGAACAGATTACTTTAAAATTGCCCAGGCTGCTCACCAGTGTAGAGCAGCATAGACAGTTTATGTCCAGCCTGTTCAGCAGACAGAACAGCTTGGACGAACTGTCTTAGTTGCAACACATGCAACACATAGAACAACTTATGACTAACTAGCTACATACCCGCGCAAAGCGGCGGCGGCACAAATATTTTTTTCGATTTCTTGTTCGTTTAACAGATCATTAGCATTGCATCTCACTGCTTTTGTATTGTCTTCAACTACTATTTACAATACGGAAACAAAACTACTGGGATCACATAAATAATAAAACTTTTCTCAAAGTAAAGTTGCTTGTAAGAAAAAGTCACCTTAGAAAAGGATGTCTTTGTCATTAGACTGAAAAGATATTTCTTTTGTAAAATTTGCTCTTGCAGCAGTCTGAACCTTCTCATGATAACAAAGTCATATTCTAATCATAAAAACAAATTAGCCCCAATCCAATTAAAAGATTGGTTGAATTCAAATGTAGAAATACTTAAAGAGGGATGATAATATGTGAAAAAAGACTTGAATTTATGCCTGGTGGTAAAATTTGGGAGGCAAAAAACCACTGTTAAGCTCTACCTACTCATTTTTTGGTTAATCATGGCAGCAAATGTAGTGAAAATATCTTTATAAGTGTTAGTTAGTGATACCTTCTGTTAACTTTATAACTTATTGTAGGTAAGAAACTTTGTTTCCTCCGATGTCCGATGACCATCCTGTCAGTGAACAGCATAGAATCTGAGATGATTCCAAAAAACACAAAAATAAACACAAAAAAAGAATTTTCAAGAAATCAATGACCATCCTGCCAGTGAACATCACAGAATCTGAGATGATTCCAAAAACACAAACACAAACACAAAAAAGAATTTTCAAGAAATCATACATAATTTAGATACAGATCAGATTCAGAATAGATGGAATGAACGATTGAATATAGAATTACAGATTTGACGAAATCAAAAATCAAATATATATAAAATCAGATAAAATTTTCTTGCTAAAGTGTCATCGCCATATATGTAAAAATGACACATCATTGTAATCTTAGCATTTTGACCATTTAATTAGCATATAATCAGTCATCATAAATTCCAAATAAATGTGTTATAAAAAACATAATTACTAAATCAACCACAAGCCGGTGCTTTGGGGAAATCGAAGAGGTGCTTTGCGGAATGGAATTGACGGTTTGGGGGAAACAAAAAATTAAAATGCAAGTATGTTCCCAAGGTTCCCAAAGCCAAGTGATTATAAAAGTCATACCAAATTTTAGCATATTTAAAACGCAGTAGCAATATATGCCCTCTGCTTTTAGATCAGATTAAGAACACAGAAAAAAGAGTAGCACATGATAAAATATATATCATCTCAACACCAGCTATAACATTACCTGCCCTTTCAAATAAATGCATATGGCTACACAAAAGTAAAAACAAACTTAGATGAAGACTTAGAAGACAAAATACGAATGACTAAACAAAAAAAAGAGAAGCATTAAATAGGATCATAGATACCAAAACTCCTATCATTCTACGAAGATCTACCTCGGTTCCTGGTACTGTTAATTCAAAACACACACACTAACATATATACATACTCATTTAAAATCACTAAGATCTGTTGCTGCCACAAATTAATGTCGAATACAAACATATATGGACCACAGACAAGCACACAACACATTTATAACCCCTGCAGATCGTGTCTGTTTTTAATTTGAAGGACACATACACACATAAACTTGTTTCTTCAGATACTGATTTTAGATTGAAGGATACATACACACATACACAACACATTTATATCCCATGTTCATACTATATATAACGAAATCCCCAACTTGAGTTGTTTAAAAAAGCTGTATATTCATTTGGAGTAATTTTTTAATGCATAATAGTATAATGATACATCGAGTAATGGTAAAAATAAATAAATTTTCGTAATAAAAAAACACATTACCCACAAACTTGAAACATGATGAGACACCTATATAACAACGTATTCAACAAATTTATGTATAAAAAGCAAGGAAAGAGGAAATGAAGTTTTTGATAATACTTTACCATATTTATCATCAATAAGTAGAAAGAAAATTGCAATTCCATTATCATGGTTGACATAGCATGATCATGGCATTCTTATTTGTGCAAGTGAAGTAAACAAGTACCTCAAAGTTAGAAAGTTGTTCTTCAGTCAAATTTGTAGGCAAGGCGAGAACCAACACGATATTATTGAGTTCCTGTAGCTTCTTGATAGAAGTTAGAGCCCTGTTCTTCTTGCCAACATCGTTCTCTGAAAAGTAAAATATGGACAAATCCCACAGTTCCACTGTCCTTTCATCATGCAATGTCACAGACTTGACCACAGCAAGCATAACGTTTTTTGCTGCAAGGAATGGTTTACATGCATAAAGACGACATAATGTATCTCAAATATAATCATTTCTAACTCTAGACACACCCAAATACAAGAATAGAAATCAATTTCTTTAACATCAAACCCCTATATATACAAGTCATTTTAGATGAAGGATATTTCACCTTGTTTGTATTTTTCTAGTCATGATGTCCATTAAACACTGATATTGAGTAATCTCTAACTGAATGCAGCTATAATGCATTTGCATCGATAACCAAAATGTAATATAAACAAATCTATAATAACAAACTTGATAACAAGAGAAATTGGTTGCTTAGTAAAGAACAATCAGATGCTAGTATACATTCAAAGACAAGCCTGGTAGGAATAAAATTTCCAAGTTATGAAATGCATAAAGGAAATAATAAGTAAGCATTAGCAGCTGAAGCAACTGCAATAAAAAGTCAAACTATCAGAATTATTAATGGAATTACCTTTTATAACAATTGATATTAGATGTGCCCGGCCTTACATGTTTATTTAAAACTAAAAACAAGATATACCAAATTCTAAACACCCACTAAAATAGTGCGTTTAAACACTCAGTAAGAAGAGTGCAATTTGTCATAAAGCTGGTACTTGCCACACATTGCTCTAAAATCCAACTGCTAAATGCACCATGTTAGACTAAGGGTGAAATCAATGTTTAACCTGACATTTATAAATCATAGGAAGACAGATCCAAGTTTTCAACCAAAAGAATGACTGACACAAAACTTATTTAAGAACATGTAATGGAAGGTTTCGTCAGCAAGGCAGTCTCCTTAATAGCATCAATGATGCCATTTGCATTTTAAATAGGTCTTTAATGAAGTAATTACAGTATGAACCACCATGATGCCATTTGCAATTTAATTAGGTATTTAAATAAATTAAGTAGCCTATCGATTAAAATTGAGAAAACTACTTAATACCATCAAAACATTGACATACAATCATTCAGAATCAAACAAAAGAGAAGTGATTGGAAAACACCAAAGCAGCATCTTGGCTGTTTATGTTTTGAGATATCCATAAGATGTTTATGATTTCAGTATGATAACATGAGAAAAATCAACCAGACGAAATCTAAAATTGGCAAGCCAAGGATCTCCAGCACCTACACATGTGAAGTAGATAACATCAGCACTCTGATTTTCGACAGCATAAACACACATGAATATTGAGGCCGTTGTTTCTGATTTTTGATTCCCAGAATGGATACCCTGAGATTTAATCTCGAGACATAATCTCGGGGTCAAGGTCCGAATAGTACACACAATTAGTGTGTGTATATGTGTGTGTGTGTGTGTGTGATGTTGCTGTTTTGTTGCCAGCAGCACCCACACTACGTATATACTTACATGTTACACACACATCTTAATCATATATACATATAAACTATTTTGTTGCTGCTGTATTTTTTTTAACACAGAACACAATAATTTACCATTTCTGTTTCTTCTGTATGTTAATGAACAAAGGATATCACTAACAAAGAAAAAAAAATATTTTAATCTCAAGCACAGTGAGTGGAGAGTGAATAACAAAAAGAAAACAACAACCATCCTTTTCCTAAAATTACTATGTGCGTTGTTGATTTCTAGCTTGAAATTGAGACACCCTGATATCAAATTTGAGCAGCCATCTAAAGGTGTGTATGTCTCTACTCTCTACAACTACATATATTTTGTGCAATAAGCAGAGCACAAATTATCTTTTCTGTGCTAAGAGATTTTTAAACAGAACTACTCAGGCAAAAATAGCAAAACCTTATTTATAGAAAATTTTTGTAACTTAATAGTTAACAATCATATTTAAAGAAATAAGGTACCTGGATAATCCATCTTCAACAAAACAATGGCTGCTGTTACCTCCATCTCCCACTCCATTTCTCCATCGTCCGCTCAACAATACCTAAAACCATTTACAGTTACACCCATCAATTCAATCCACATTGAAGAGAAGCATACACAACCACAAAGTTTATATATATAATGACATGTAGAAATCCCAGATCTATAAATACACAGCCACAAAGTTTCCAGACAAACTTACAATAGACTTAGTTTCCAGTTTATGCCAAGATTTAACCCATTAAATTACAACAAATTTGTAGAAATCCCAGATCAGTAAATAATAATAAACTATCAAAACTTATAAAAACAGCCCAATATCATGACAAAAAAAAAACAGACCATTCGAGTGTTCATTGAAAAAAAGCACGCTAATCCTGATGAAGCCCTTATTCTCTCCACTGCACCTGGATCCACAGACACATAGCTGAAAATTGATGGTGATGATGGCTGTTGTTGGCTTGTCTCTGGGATTTATTGTCGATGAATAATACCCATCGCATGAATTATATTACTTAATAAAGCACAATGAGAAGTGGCTTGTAAGAAACATTTAAATGACTAAGATGGATTACAGTTTTAAACGACAAAGAAAGAACACCGTAAGTTGTTAAGACCATAGTAGGTTCAGCTATCACTCTTGGTTCATTGCTCCTATCACCACCATAGTGAACAAAAATCGATAAATTGTTTGCCTCAGAATGGGTTTCGAGCTCTTCCTACAATTTCAATATAAAGATTACTTTACGAAAAAGATGTTTTACTTTTCCATTTCCAGCATTCAAAGTTCAAAAAGGTCTACCTTCAATTGGCTCAGCAAAGCCATGTAACAAACAATGAGTGTTCTAGCTCTTGGTCTTTGAGAGCTTCTTGTATTTATCGACTCATTTTCAGTGGTTCCTTTGCCTGTCTTGCAAGAATCAAAGAAATAGTATTTATCTGTACAATTTGAAGAATTCACAAACAATATATATCATTATTATGCATATTATTTAAGATCTAGAGTCGGTTAAGAAAAGAAAACAATAGAAACTTACTCCTCCTTTAGCCATCTGTGTTGCTTTTAGAAACTTGGTAGTTGCTCCCACCAGAGAAAATATTTACATAAATTGAACCAGCCCTTCTGTTAAGTTCATAAAGAATAAAATGTTTATAAACTACAAAAAAGGAAAGGTTTCTTTCCGCCATCTTAATTAAACATCAACAATTAGAATACCCATCCTTTCCGCCATTTAAAAGAAGTTATTTTGAACAGATAAATACTACAAAGAAACTCACCTGGATTTATGGATCCCCTTCTCATAGGCTTTTAAAAATTCACTTTGTACATGAAAGAAGAATGCGTAGGTGAATCATTTGAGATACAAGTCATATATATGTAATGAACGCAACAATATCCTAAAAAGTTGTACCCTCAATCATAGAATTGATTGTTCAAACTCAACACTGCTGAATTTTGATAATTAGTTACACGATGACTTGCATAGTAAAACAAAAAAAGGTTCATTCGTGGTTCCATGGGAGAGACACGTTTTTGCAGATTAATTTTAGAGAAGTTGTGACTTCAAAAAATTTTAAAAACTCAAATATACACAGGTTTCTAAATTTGTTTATTGAATTCTGCTCTAGTAAATTAATGAAAAGAAAAATAAGAAAGCAGTAACAGAAATGCAAAAGTTGAGATGAGAGACAACCTCTGTTTTGAGAACACAAGAACCCTGGCGGTAAATGCTAGGAAGTTTTTTGTAGTTAATGCCAAATTGCTGGAAAAAGATCTCGTTTTTTTCTTGTTTTTGAGTGCCCTGTGAATAAGCCCATATAAAATATTGAGAGGACCATCAAGATCAATATCCAAATAAGTGTCCATAGGATAGGACCAGTGGCATAAACTAGACTTAATGCCCTAATTACCTTAAACAATATGAAATTAGTAATTGCTTTGATCAGTTAAAAAACAAAACAGAATATATGGCTATTATCAACTTCCGTTCAACATTAAAACATGTTGGATGTTTATAAAAATCTAAAAAAATAAAAAATATTGCAAGAAATGTTGATTAAGCAACCATCTGAAAGATCCATATTGTAGGGTTTTTATACCATTTTGGGAAACTTAAGAAAATATGAAAATTGAGTACTCAAGAACCATGATTTATCCTTTTTTTTTCTGTGATAAGGCTTTAACTAATTTTTCCACCGATAATAAAAAATTCCACCCGAGTATTCAAAGACAGCATGAATATAAAAATTTGAAAATGTCAACTAAGGAGGCTGCTTAAAATATATGATTGTTCTTCAGAAAATAATTTTATTGGAAAACATGGTTTTCTAGAAAACACATTCAACACAAATACATGAACATATGCAGCAAAGAGACACTGCATCCAAACAATTGCACCTTATTAGTTGATTCCAACTCACCTGTATAATCTTTACTTGAGGCGCCGCTAGGTCAAGCAGGATACCTCTGTTGATATATTGCCATGATATTTTGCCGCCTCCGCTAGGTCAAGCAGAAATCTCATATCTCGAGCTCTGAGGTTGAGGGATCGAAACAGTATGAACTCGTTAGGAGGGATGGATTGAGAACATGATCAACAGGAAGGAAACGAGGCGGTGTCTAGGGAACATGAAACGAGAGTTCCCATGGAACAATGAAGAGACGTGTGATGTTTCTACAGATGGAATTCAAATTCGAAAGATTTTTATGCAATAAACACATGGACTATAAGCTTTAACATATTGTATCTCTCAAAATTAAGGGGATGTGCTTTGACTGATTGTACATGATGCTTGGGTTACTTGTAAGTCTTAAAATTCAAGAAAGTGCTTTGTCAAGTTGTACCTTGTGCATTATAAAAGGTAAAAAGCTAAATGCTTTATTAGTAGTATAGATATTGCAAATCATTTTCAGGCTTCAATAAGGCATATAACAGGCCTTAAATTCAACCTTCAAATGCATCAACAGGTTTGATTATAAATCTCCCCCTCAAATGTAGAACAGGTTTGACTGTGGCCTTTTTGTGCCTAACAGTGTTGTGTTGTAAAATCGCCGGCCCATGTTCCATTTTGGGCGCGGATCTAACCGACCCGACCCAACCCATCACCCTTTATAATGGGCGGGTCAACGGTCAAAGTCATCACTTTCTTCTTTCTTACCATATTCTTCTTCTTTTTCTCTCTTACCGTCGACGTGAAACCACCGCCCAAACCACCATTAACACCGATTCAAGCTTTGTGCACCCTCGTTTTCCTCCGTTTTTCTTGCATTTTTCAACTTCGGCACTAACAGGTAACATATTTCTAACTTTATTTCAGTGTTTAACTTCATATATTGTTTGTTTGATTTTCAAAATTTTAGTGGGTTTTCATTTCGGTTTTTCTTAATTTTAGGTAGTTTAATGTGTTTTATTTCCTTAGTTGTAGTTATATAAAATGTTCTTTATATGTTTTTAGACTAAGATCTCTAATTTCATGCATTTTTGTCACAATCACCACTGTTCACGTTGCATGTTGCATGAACTCATTAATGAACTGTTGCATTTCGGACGTCCGAATTCGGACCAAGCCCCGAATTCGGATGTCCCACTTAGACTGATTTTCAAGTTTTTCAAAATACAAACACCAAATTCGGACACTGTGCATCCGAATTCGGACCACTATTGATCCGAATTCGGTCCTTCAAAGAAATGCCACAATTTTCAAAAGTTCATTAAGTCTAAGTTTGTAAGTACTGTTCATCCGAAATCGGATGGGATCCGAATTCGGTCCCCATCTGAATTCTGTGTTCCATCCGAATTCGGTCCATTAATTATCATTGCATTACATCAACTTCGGTCCCTATTCGAATTGCATCATCATCAGAATTCGGACCATCAGCATTCATCTTCATCTGAATTCGGACACTAACATATCATTCATCATTCATCATCCGGATTTCGGCCGGACCCGAATTCGGTGGCACTGTTCATCCGAATTCGGTCCATCTGAAATCCAACACTTAGCATATTTTTCAATTTTTCCCTTTTTGCATTTTCACCATAAATCAAAAAATCCAAAAATATTTTCATTTCGGTGCACCATTGATTAGAGTTAGGATTAGTGTTTGAGTGAAAATGCCTGTTCTAACATCGGTCGCTTAACGATTCACTTTGGACTTTATTCAATAGAATTTTATTCTACTAATAAAGACCCGATGCTTTAAACAGATCAGTCAGTTTCTATTTCACACTTATCTAGACTTCATATCAATGTCTTATCATTTAAAGTCTTTTGTTCTAACTTTGATGCACCTTTGCAGATATGATGGAACCCGCTGTTGTTCTTACCACACCCCATCCCCCCATTCCCAATAATAACGCCCAACTACCCAAACAATCCATTCTCCCACAAGCCGAGTTTGTCGAGTTCATACCCCATAACTGGCAGCTCGATGTGTCCATCCTCACCAAAGAACCCCAAACCCTAGCCTTCGACATCCTCACTCACCACCCCATATACTACTCTCTTTCTACAGCAATCGTCGTTCCCCAGATATACTTGCAACAATTTTGGAACCGATTGCAATTTGTCCATGACGCGAACCCCACTTCACTACCACCATTGACTGTGTCCCAGTCAAAATAACCATCGCTGCCGTACGCCATATACTTCACCTACCTCCTGAAGCCTATTTGCCAACCCGCTTTCAATTTGATCCCATTCCTTCAGTCCAAGAAACCCTCGCTGAAATACAAACCTTAGGTTATGACGGCCCTCTTACCAAACCATCTGATTTTAAAACCAAGAATCTCCAGTCTCATTGGAGGATTCTGTTCGACGTCCTCAATAAATGCTTCACTGCTAAACATTCAGGCCAAGACTCAGCCTCCGCACAGGTCCTAGCCATGTTCACCGGCTTTGCATTCGACCGCCATGTGGATTATGCAGCGTTCCTCTTCGAGGAATTGAAGAGAGTTCATATGGAGAGGGGAACTAAAAGAGGACGCAAATATATCCCTCTCTAACGCTTTCTGCAGCTCAGCATACAATACGCCATGGATCACGATGAGGACATTCATGAGCGTCTTGAGGCCGATGTCTACCCTACAGTGGCTATCCAGAAGCTGAATCTGCAAAAAGGGGCTCCGTCTGTGCCGATAATGACTATCCCACTGTCCCTTCTCCTAAAGGCAAGGCAATTGGAAAGGGTTCGGGCATATATACGAGTGTTTTATCCGGATGAGGCTCAGTCAGAACCGACTGAGCCTAGCCAGTCCGAAGGTGAGGATAGATTGAGTGAGGACGAGGGAGATGAGGAGGAGGTACAACAATCATTGGGGTTAGGTGAGCGGGAGCCTGTGTTTGTGAGCGAGGGAGAAGCAGGTGAGGTGGCAGAGGCGGTGGATTCCGAACGCATCGTCTCTGTCGTACGAGGGTTAGAAGCAACTTCTGAGGGTGACCGCAGCCCTATCAGCCGGATAACCCACTCAAAGACCATTAGTCCGATGGTCGAACTCACCCCCACCACCCACTTAGCATCCTCCCAACAGGGTGCTATTTCATTCCACTGGGACATTCCACATGCGCCATCGCCCTCTCATTCGAAGAGCGGCGGTGTTGAACGAGGTCACACTCCGCCCCACGTGACTGACCCTCTTTCCTTCACGATTCCATCCCCACAAATACACACAACGCACGATGCCTCTGTGGCATCCCCTAGAGCTGCCTCTGTGGTAGCTCCACAAACTTTTGGATCTGCGCGTCCCATAGTGGAGCCAGAAATGACAGAAGGAAGACCTGAAGTAGCTCCATCAACGCCATCCACTTCAGGCCATCTCCCAATTAACTTGGAGATGTTAACGACAGCTCTTCGTGCTGCCGGAATTATTACCCGGGCTGACCTGGACGCCCAAAAGGAGGCTGCTGAGGAACGTCACACCGCCCTTCTCTCACTTATAAAGAGTAAGGGTGTCGCTTCTGAGGATCTGCCTCTACCAGAATCCCATTCAGTCCAGACACAATTTGCAGAGCTCTCAGACAAGATAGACGCGCTCACTCCCCTAATCCTTCAAGTCCAGGAGCAACTCAACTCCAGAATGGACCGTCTTGAGTCTGCAGTCATTGAGCTTCAGTGCCGTCCTCAGGCTAAGTCCCAGAAAAGGAAACATGACGATCAGGACGACCCTGATTGCCATGAGGGGGAGAAACCCAGAAAACTCAGTCTGAGGAGCTCATGTTGATTGTAGGGGGAGCAGAGACAGAATCGACAGAGGTTCAGGGGTCAGGGGAAAAGATGCAAGAGGCTCAGGAATACCTAATGTTAGAAGACGAGCCCATGTTCGAGGGTCCAGCTCCACTGGATCCAATGACAACTATGGTTGAGTTCAAGCCCGTTCATGAAAAAGTTGAAATCATATTGGTGTCTGACTCAGACTCCGATACTAAGGACAACGAACCTTTAATCATTCCAAAGCCTGAGCCAGAATCACCTAAAAATTTGTCATCTTCCTCCTTTGATTTCCTAAACTCACCACCACCAGCTCCACAGCAAGAAATTCTATCATCCATCCAAGCTCCCCCATCACTCAAAGAATCCCATCTAGTCCAAAGCCCACCAAGATCTCCAAGTCCTCCCATTGTCCAACAAACTGAACAACCAGGTCCTTCACAAACAAAGAGGGTAGATTGCTTTGATGAGACCCCTTTAGGATCCGGTGAATATAGGAGAGATGATATGTATTGGGTGGACCGCTATTCGAAGGGAAAAGTACAAACTCTTCAACCTGAAGAGAAAGAAGAACTAAGACAATAACGACGGGGGACAATCATCAAATTGCTAGAAGCTAAAAAATCTGAAATAGAAGAACCCCCCGTTCAGGGCCTCAAAGAATTCCTTCAGAAATTTCCTCCGGAACAATTTCAGAATCCGTTCCTAGAAGAACTTTAAGATGGTATTCAGAAAGAAACCTGGGTCTTTCAGCAGACGCCTCCTAATGGAACTGACCAACGTAACAAAAGCTGAACAGGCTGAATACTATCAATTAATGCTCAGGGAGAGGAGATCAAAAATCTCAAAATCAAAGATAAGGAAACTCATGACTATCACCATGTGCAGAAGGGCAAAAGTATTCTATCCTGCCTTTCAGGTAGAAAGAGAAGATGGCACGGTTGAAGAGTTTTACGAGAATGACCTGGACTTCATAAGTGTGGACGACGTTGAATTCTTACACAACCGATTGAAAAATCATATTAAACAACATCTGTCTCACATGACTGCCATAGGTGCCCTTGTTCGAAGTATGAACCGCCGCTCTATTATTATGTGCCTCAGAGACTTCCAAATGGCGATAGAGAGCGCGATGGTTAAAGTGGGCCTACGAGCATCTGAACAAGACAGCTTCCTTCTCACCCACCATCCTGCCTACAGAGTTATCTTTAGAGGAGGCCCGGGTGTCATTTTTGTAAATCAGAAGGGCTACAAAAGGTTTATGCTCTTTGAGGATCTTCCCTGTTACTCCGACGGTACTCTCAGATTGGTTAGAACCGCGCTTACTCAAAAAGTTCAAAAATATGATGCTCAACCAGATCCAGAACAAAGATGCTCACCAAAGGAAATTCAGGATACCCTCAGCGGCATTGAACTCCTGAACGAAAGGCTACATATGAGACAAGTGGTTAGACGTTTTGACGTCATCCTTGGACTCCGTGAATCTACCGATCATGCTAGAGTTCCAGGACCTCCATGTTGATCGAAAAGGGGGAGATTGTTAGATATTTAATTTCGATCATGTGGACTTATTTTGTAATAACTATTTACTTAGTATTTAGTCTTGTATTTATTTCCTTGTAAGTTTGTTTCCATGTAAAAGTCAAAGGACTATATGTGACAATGTCCCATAGTTAATTAAAGGAGCCTATGTATAGGCTCCTAGGGTTTTGTAAAGTCACACGGTTGAAACATTCAATATACTGCAGCCGCCATTTGCTATTATTCTCTCATTTCACTATTATTGAGCTTGATTCTTCTTGTGATTGATAAAAGAAACATTAAAGTGCTGATTTATAAAGGGAATACATTATAACACAGTATTTCAATGACCACTCTTAGCTGCTGCTACTGGTCTGTCCATCCTCCATGGTTTTAGTGCTAGGTAAAAAGTACTTTGTTATAACTTTTAAGCTAATACATTGTAACACCCCAAAATTTGTAAAACGATTATGTAATAGTTAATTATAGTAACTGAGTTATTAATATAATACCTTGTTATAATTTGCATAAACATGAATTAAGGTATTATAGTTTGTTGTATTATTTAAATGAAATGGGTGTATATTTAAATAAGGGATTTTTGTGTGTATAGGGGTAAAGTGGGAGGGGCAAAGTTGATCATCGGCCAAACTTCCCCCTCCCTTCTCCCTTTAACCGTCCATCACACACAACACACACACACTCCATCACTTTTACAAGACTTGAGAGAAATAAGAAGAAATTCTAGGGTTTGTGGGTTCTTGATCAAAGATAGAAGATTGAAGGCTTTAAATCATCATTTTGGTGTCATCTTTGAAGGTATAACACACTCCTTCCATTCGTTTCTCCATTTTCATCTTAATCTTCATTTTTGAAGAACACAACCCTATGTGGGTTTTGTGATTGAGTTAGTAAATGACTCTAAAATCATGTATAGAGTAATGTTTATAGTTTGTTGAAGCATTTGAGTCATAAATATGTAAATGTTTGGGTGAGTTAGCATTGTGGAATGAAAACCCAAGTTGGAGCTCCATTTGAGCTCCAGTGGTGGATGGAAATGGGTTTATGTGTTCTTGCATATTCCATATGATAATCTATGTGTCAAATGTGTTATTTATGTCCATGGAGTTGAATGGAAGTTAGTAGGAACTCAATTGGAGTTTTGAACACTTAGTTGGGTTTTGGCCGTTTAAGAACTCGGTTTGAGTTCATAAGAATTCCATGGAATCATGGATTGAGATGTTATGGTGCCAATATGTTTAGAAATTGTCTATTTATGTTATTAAAGTTTTTTCACATGTTGGATAATGCAAAACACGTGCAAGAACTGAATTTGGCGTTCTAAGCCCAAACCACACACCAAGTGTTCGGTGAAATGCCACAATGAGTTTCAAAACATTTTGGAATGGGGTTTTAATGCTTAGATATAATTTGAGTGTCTAAACATAGACCAAGTATGTTTAATAATGCTATGGGATTGATTAAAATTGAATATAAGCTCAATTGGAGCTTGGTGTTGTCGGTTGGAGATTTCGGTCATTTTCGGACTCGTTCAGAGTCCGTATGAGCTCCATGGAATCATGGAATGTTATGAAATGATTCTATTATGTTTAGAGGGGTTTAATTGACCTTAATATGTTCATTATATGACTCGTAAAGTTCATTTCAAGCGTTAGGAACATTTATGGGAGTTTTGGGACATTTGGAGCATTTATGAGCATTAAGTGCAGTCGAAGGCCGGACAGAAGGGTGGTAGCAGTGCTACCCACCCTCTGGTCACGGCTCTACCATCAAGCTTCCCCAGAAATGCGTTTTGCTAGGTTGGGAGTCGATGCTCGAGTCTTATGCGTCCAATGCACCTCTAAATTGAGTGTTAAAAGGGTTTGAGGGCCTCTAATCAATTCTGAAACTCCTAGGTCCTCAATTGGACTTAGTACTTTCGGTTTGATGTCCCAACACCCTTAGGCCAATCTTAGGTTCTTATATTGTCTTCGGGAGCTTATATGTACGCCTTATGAATGCTTATAGGAAAATCGAATCGAAAGAGGCTTGGTTGCGTGTCTTAGCCGTTCTCGGGACTATTGTGGTTGTGTTGTAAGGCCTTGGAACCTTGATAACCAATCACTGTGAGCTCTAGCATTAGATTTTCATAAAGCAATATATGATGTACTTGTTGTTTTATGATTGATCATTTATTGTCGATTCATACTATGGCATTATACGGTTGGTTGCTTATTCATTCATTTCATTAAAGCATGACTTTTTCGTATATTCGAGGCAACTTGGACCTCAATTGTTGATCATACTCTTCGTTTGGACTCACCTGGATATCCATGGGTTATTCCTGGCCCCTTTGGATGCCGGATGCCGACGTACTTGAATTGTCGGAAGTCCTGAATTTGATAGGGACAGCATCGTACTATGTTAGAGGCAACACCACACCCGTACTTGATAGGGAACCCTGCATTATGAAGGGGCATGTGGTATTTGTTCACTCATCTTGTGCACTTGACTTATGCCGTTTGGAATCATTATGTTGATCATCATTGCTTCTATATACCTTGTGTTATATCTAATCTAGTAACTCACTCAACTTTATGTTGACCCTTGTAGATGTTAATCTTTTCAAGCACTGTCAAGGGTAAGGGTCCGGCCGGTCCGTCTCGCTAAGTTCGGTTGGAGCTAGCTTGAAGCTTCCCACCTTTTGGTATAGTTTTGGATAGCTCGGGTTCGGGGAAATAGTGGACTCCCTTTTTGATTTACATACTTGATCCGTGAATTATCACACTTTGCTCGTAATGGGTAGCAAAGAGGGGTGATTCATGTTGATAGCTCTAATTTATGAAAAATTTAAATTTGATGCAAATTCCGCAAGTATTAATATATGAATTATTATTAAATGTGTGTGAAATACTCTCATTAGTTGTGAGGGTGTTTCAATTTGGTATCAGAGACTGTGTTCATCGACTGAGTATAGTCGAGGATACTCAACGCTGAACGGAGTTTCAGATGCTACCATTGACCTACCTGAGCGACAATAGTAAAATAATTACAAAATTTTACTTGGCCTAGGTTGGGGAAAGTAAAGGGTAGACATTAAGTGTATATTGTGTTAGTGTGCGAATACTCACACATAATCAACTAAATGATCAACATATAAACTTGCTTATTTCAGTTCATCGTCGGAAAACGCATCCAATCGAAATGTTAGTCCGGTAATTGAGTCGGTCTCTACCGATGAGTCCGATTACGAGACGAGTTATCGTTCTGAAGAGGGTTCGAGGGATGATAGGGTCCTTTAAATGGTGGTGGAGATGTTGAATCAAAACCGCCAACAAATTGAGATGATGCAAGCCCAGATGACGGCATTTCGTGAAGCCTGGGGCACGTGAGACAATGATGACCGTTACTCCACCGGAAACGATGGTGAGGGTGGAAGCAAGGACGATGGCGACCATAATGAGGGGGAGGAGGATAAGAAGAGGAAGGACAAGGCTACGAAAGACAAGTCTTCGTCCCAGTCCAAAAGGGGGATGTCTTTCAAAAATTTCATTGGGTGCCGACCCCGTGAATTCAATGGTCGAGCTACCGCGGCAGAATCGCTTGATTGGCTGAAAGAGATCGAGAAGCTCTTTCGGGTGACAGAAATAAGGGCCGATAAGATGGTCCAATACAGTGCTGCTCTTCTGATTGGCCCAACTCTAACATGGTGGGACTCTGTACTCACCATTTTGGGTCAAGATATGGTGGGAACTATGACGTGGGAGCAGTTTAGGCTCGGATTTGAAAAGCATTTCTGTCCTACAGTCTCCATTCAGAAGATTAAGCGTGAATTTCTCTCCTTCCGGCAAGGAGATTTGAGCGTTGATGACTATATCTTGGAGTTCAACTCAAAGGCACAGTTTGTTGGTACCTTGGTAACAGATGAAGCACAGAAGACGGAGTACTTCATTGAGGGTCTTCGTAGGGAAATTCGAGAGTTTGTGACAATTCGGGAAATTACACGTTTGGTAAGGCGGTGGAGTGTGCCCACCGAAGAGAGTATGAGATATCTCGGGACGAATTTGACGTCCCCGTCCTTAAGAAGGCAAAATCTGAAGTCCCTCAGGAGTCAGCAAAACCTCCTCGATCTTCATACTCCAGTAACAAGGGTGCGAACTCTCAAGCTCAATCATTCTCGAAGCAGAAATCTCATTCTCAAGGAAACTCAAAGCGGCAATGGTCGAATTCTGCCAAGTCATGTGGGAAATCCCACAAAGGTGAGTGCCTCCAACACAACCTTGTGTGCCATAATTGTGGGGAGGTCGGGCGTGTGTCCTAAGTTGGCGGACACGTGTTTTGAATGTGGTGAAACAGGCCATCAATCGTGGGGGTGTCCGAATCGACAGGGTATACTGGCAGAAAGCAAAGCTTCGGCAGCAAAGCCGATGATTGGTGGTGGTTCCTCCCAATCAAAGGCGAACGCGCCGAAGGCACATGCAAGAGTATATCAGATTTCGGCCGCTGAGGCCCAAGACGTGTCGGATGTTGTAACGGGTACATTTCTTCTCGACTCATTACCTGCTATTGTGTTGTTTGATTCGGCTGCAAATGTATCTTTTGTTTCTAAATCATTTGCCCGAAAGTTGGATAAATTGCCTTTGTTGTTGACGTTTCCTTTAACTATCGATGTCGCTAGTGGCAAATCAGTTGTGGTTACCCATATTATTATGATTGTGTGCTCTCTTTAGATGGGTATCATTTTTCTATCGACCTTGTAGCCATCTATACAAAGGAGTTTGATATTATAGTGGGTATGGATTGGTTGGCTACCAACCATGCCAGCATTGTTTGTGCCAAAAGAGTCGTCCATTTGGTGACTCCAGACGGCAAAAAGCTTTTTGTTTACTGCAATAAGCGAAAGAGAGATATTACAATCATCTCTGTGGCTAAAGCCCGTATGAGTATTAGCAAGGGGTGTCAAAATTTCCTGGCGTATGTGTCGGATGCCAAGAAGGATGAGCGAAATTTTAAAGATGTGTCGGTAGTGACTGAGTATGCGGATGTATTCCCGGATGACTTGCCCGATTTGCCTCCCGATAGACCAATTGAGTTCCGAATAGACTTAGTGCCCGGAGCCGCACCCATTGCACGTGCTCCATATCGTTTAGCGCCTTCGAAGATGAAGGAGGTGATGGCACAATTGCAAGAGTTATTGGATAAAGGTTTTATCCGACCGAGTACCTCGCCATGGGGTGCTCCGGTATTGTTTGTGCGAAAGAAGGATGGACCGTTGAAAATGTGTATTGACTATAGGGAGTTAAATAAGGTGACCGTTAAGAATAAGTACCCTTTGCCTCGCATCGATGACCTGTTTGGCCAATTGCAAGGGGCAGCTTATTTCTCAAAGATGGACCTCTGATCGGGTTAACATCAATTGAAGGTGCAAGAGGATAATGTACCAAAAACTTTTTTTCGAACTCACTATGGGCACTATGAGTTCTTGGTGATGCCGTTTGGGCTTACCAATGCACCTGCCGCCTTTATGGATTTGATGAACCGCGTGTGTCGCCTTATGCTTGACAAGTCCGTTATAGTCTTTATTGACGACATTTTGATTTATTCTAAGACAGAAGCCGATCATGTCATTCACCTTCGTGAATTACTGGAAGTCCTTCGCAAGGAGCGGCTATACGCCAAGTTTTCCAACTCTGAATTTTGGTTGCGGCAGGTATGAAATTAAATACCCTTTTGTTATAGTGTAAAAGTTGAATTTCATTGCTTAACACCTTGAGTTGTGACTCGGTCATGTGCAATTTTTTGGGAATGTTATTTCTTGTGAGGGTGTTTCTGTCGATCCCTCCAAGATTGAAGCCATAGAGAATTGGCAGGCACCTAAGAATGCCTCGGAGATTCGAAGTTTTCTGGGGTTAGCCGGATATTATCGACGATTTATCCAAGACTTTTCTAAAATCACTGTCCCACTTACATCCTTGACGCGTAAAAATGCAAAGTTTGTGTTGAAAGAGCCGCAGGGAGAGGCATTCTTGACATTGAAAGCTCGCCTAACTAAGGCCCCTGTGCTAGCATTGCCCGAAGGGAATGAAGATTTCGCCGTGTACAGTGACGCTTCTATAAATGGGTTGGGTTGTGTGCTAATGCAAAGAGGAAAAGTGATAACATATGCATCGAGGCAGTTGAAAGATTATGAGACGAGTCGCCCGACTCACGATCTCGAGCTTGATGCTGTCACATTCCACTAAAAATTTGGCGCCATTACTTATATGGCACTCGGTGTCAACTCTTTACGGATCATAAAAGTTTGAAGGACCTCTTTGATCAGAAGGAGTTAAATATGCGACGATGACGGGCTATGGAGTTAATAAAGGATTATGATTGCGAGATCCTTTACCACCCGAGAAAGGCTAATGTTGTAGCCGATGCTCTGAGCCGAAAGCGCTACCCGGAGGCTACTTGCTACGCGCTCACTCATGTAATGGTAACCTCTACCATTATTGATGACATTCGGAAATGGCAAGAAGAAGCTATTAAGGAAGAAAATGTAAAAGCTGATAGAATGGTCAGCCAATTAGCATTGTTGACAGATGGGAGTAGTGGTTTGAAGCTGTTTAAGGACCGTATTTGTGTACCGAAGCTTGGTGGCGTTCGTGGTGTGATCCTTAAAGAGGCCCACAATTCGAAATTCTCATTTCATCTGGGAAGTGCAAAGATGTATCAAGACATGAAGATGGAATATTGGTGGCCCGGGATGGAAAGAGATGTGGGAAATCATGTGGAACGGTGCTTAACGTGTTTGCAAGTTAAGGCTGAAGATCAAAAACCATCTGGTAATTTGCAACCTCTTGAGATACCGGTATGGAAATGGGATCACATTACAATGGATTTTGTTGTGAAGCTACCGAAGACCCAGCGACAGCATGATGCAATTTGGGTTATTGTCGATCGATTGACAAAGTCCGCGCACTTTCTGCCTATCCGAGAGAAATATCCTTTAGAGCGTCTAGCCAAGATGTACATTGATGAGATTATCTTGTGGCATGGAATCCCAAAATCCATTGTCTCTGATCGGGATTCGTGGTTCACCTCGTGGTTCTGGCAAAGTATGCAAGAGCAATTGGGGACTCGTTAAATTTGAGTACTGCTTTCCGTCCCCAGACAGATGGCCAAACCAAGCGGACCAATCAAACCATGGAAGACATGCTCCGAGCATGTGTGATTGAGTTGAGAGGAAATTGAGATATGCATTTGCCACTCATAGAGTTTGCTTATAAGAACAGTTATCACTCTTCGATAAAAGATGGCACCTTACGAGTCGTTTTATGGTCGCAAGTGTAGAACCCCAACTTGTTGGCGCGAAGCGGGCGAGAAGTTGTTGGCAGAACCCGAGTTACTTCAAGAAACGAATGAAAAGATCCAAATAATTCGGGAACTTAAAGCCGCTCAAGATCGTCAGAAGTCTTAATCAGATAAGCGACACAAGAACGTGGAGTTCAATGTCGGAGATTCTGTCATGTTGAAAGTGTTTCTGTGGAAGGGTGTTATGAGGTTTGGAAAGCGTGGAAAGTTGAGTCCACGATATGTTGGACCTTTTAAGGTCATTGAACGTATTGGAGCCCAAGCTTATAAATTAGAATTACCGGAGGAGCTTGCGGGTATCCATGACACCTTTCATGTGAGCTATCTGAAAAAAAGTCCGATAAACACCGATGTGACCATTCCTTTGAACGATGTGCACATAAATGAGAAACTTTGGTATATTGAAGAGCCGGAAGTCATTTTGAGCGAGAAGACCACCAAGTTGAGAAACAAAGAGATCGAGATGGTGTTGGTGCATTGGAAACATCATATAGGCTCTATGTTGACATGGGAGACAAAGGCTGAGATGAAGGCCAAATATCCGGCGTTGTTTGAGTCGAATTGATTCCGTGGGCGGAATCCTTTTAAGTGGGGAGGAATTGTAACACCCCAAAATTGGTAAAACCATTATGTAATAGCTAATTATAATAATTGAGTTATTAATATAATACATTGTTAAAATATGCATAAACATGAATTAAGGTATTATAGTTTGTTGTATTATTTAAATAAAATGGGTGTATATTTAAATAAGAGATTTTTGTGTGTATAGGGGTAAAGTGGGAGGGACAAAGTTGATCATTGGCCAAACTTCCCCCTCCCTTCTCCCTTTAATCGTCCATCACACACAACACACACACTCCATCACTTGCAAGACTTGAGAGAAAGAAGAAGAAAATATAGGGTTTGTGGGTTCTTGATCAAAGATTGAAGATTGAAGACTTTAAATCATCATTTTGGTGTCATCTTTGATGGTATAACACACTCCTTCCATTCCTTTCTCCATTTTCATCTTGTTTTTCATTTTTTTAAGTACACAACCCTATGTGGGTTTTGTGATTGAGTTAGTAAATGACTCTAAAATCACGTATAGAGTAATGTTTATAGTTTGTTGAAGCATTTGAGTCTTAAATATGTAAATGTTTGGGTCAGTTAGTGATATCAGCCAAGAAGAGCATAGGTAGTTTAGTTGATATAAAACAATTTTGTTTTATTGAGTACAAATAACCTACTTTTTAAATAATTGTTAATAATATAGTTTGATGAAATAAATAAACAATAGATTTTCTCAATTTTAGTATTTGATAAAATATAAAATTTAATAATATAGTTGTGATAATTTGATAGAAAATAGCAACAGTTTTATAGAATAGTAATAATAGCGACATCATATAAAAACAGTGACTCAAATAGCGACATACATGGCGACATAAATCAAATATAGCGACAAATATAGTGACATGAATAGTGACACCACTCAAGAAGAGCGACACATGTTGCAAAATAAACACAATAATAGTGATGCAAACAATAACACAATTAGCGACATCATTTAATAATAGCGACACACATGATGACATAAAACAACTCAACTAGCGACATCATTCAACAATAGCAACATAAATAGTGATGCAACTAGCGAAAAGATTCAATAATAGCGACATAGATAACAACACAACTAGCAACATTATTCAAGAACAGTGACACAAATAGTAATGTCATTAGCAACAACATTCGTTAACAGTGACACATATAGCTACTTAAGTAGCGACATCATCCAAAAATAGTGACATAGACAATAACTCAACTAGCAACATCATTTAAAAATAGTGACACAAATCGTGATTCAACTAGTAACAACATTTGATAGTAGTGACACAGATTACAACACAACTAGTGACATAACTAAAGAACAGCGACATAAATAATGACATAACTTTCGATAGTGACACTTTTACTAGAAGTCGCTAAAGGTGTCAAAAATTTAGCGACGTGTCTTTTCATGTCACTAAAATCTGCGACGCATTTATAGCAACACCTCCTTTGATGTCACTAAAAATGTCACTGATATAAAAAACATCGCTAAAAATGTCGCTGACTATGTCGCTAAAGGACTTTTTTGTAGTGAGAAGTGAATACTCATCTTTCTCTTTCTCATTTAATAATAGCGACACACAAGATGCAAATTTGTCATTCCTCTTTTGGTTAAAGCCTTATGCAACAGTGAGAAAAAGAAAAAAACAAAGGTTCTGCCATATGAAGACAAATCTGCTTTATCAGAATGTGCAGAAAAGGTGTCTTGTCTTTTTGGAAAGACTTTCCACCATCTCATCTGTCCAATGAAGAAGCTTCACTGAGATTCTCACTGAGAGTATAAAAGGAAGCTTCTAAGAATTGTGAGATATCAAGAGTGTGAAATCAGATCGTGCATTGAAGTGTGTTTTTCCATGCATGCAAGTCTGCTTGAATATAACAGTACGTGTGTCTAAGCTGTTCTTATTCAAGTTGTCCATCTGTGTCTTGTAAAATCAGTGAGTGCATCTAGGTGAGTGTAGTCATTGTATCTAGTCTGAGTGTGTCTTAGATTAGTTGAACAACTGTTGTATCTGTCATCTCAGCTTGAACCTTTCCGCAGTCAAGCTTGTTTGTAATTAACACTTGTTGATAATATACACAAACATTGAGAAAAGAGTGTTGAGTTTTTAAATAGCTGTATTCACCCCCCCCCCCCTCTACAGCTTAGAACAATACACTTAGGAAACCTTTTGGGACCTACAACTGGTATCAGAGCAGATAGAGTGTGTGTCAACTCTAGATCTCTCATTCTCCCTACTTTCCCATGGACAACAGTGCTGCAAGTTCCTCCTCTTACTATGACAATGGGTCAATGGCAAAACCCCCCAAGTTCAATCATCAGAACTTCTCTGGTTGGAAGTACAGAATGATGCTCTATTTAGAGAATCTGGACGTACAACTGCCAGAGATAGTAATGGAAGGTCCCTATGTGCCAACTTCTGTTACTACTATCTATCCTGCTGTTGAAGGAGCTGCCCCTGAAATCAGAACCTCTGAGGAGGCCAAAGCTCAATGGTCTGATGAAGACAAAAGACTGGTTGCTCTGGATGCAAAAGCCAGGAATAACCTGGTTATCTCTCTGCCTGGTGATATTTTTAAACAGGTTGAGAAGATGAAGACTGCAAAGGAGATGTGGGATACTTTGTGTACCGTCTATGATGGTCCCACAATCACACTGGACAACAGGATTAACAATCTTGTTAGACAGTATGAACTCTTCTTTGGAAAACCAAAGGAGTCACTCACAGAAACCTACACCAGTTTTACTGCTCTTATTAATGATCTCAAAGTTGTTGGGATCACAAAGGACAGCCTGACTCTGGTGAACAAGTTCTTGGACATCCTGCCTGAAGAGTGGAACTATTTTTCTACCATCTTAAGAAATTCAGGTACCATCAAAGG
Organism: Centrapalus pauciflorus; assembly: GCA_020465985.1. NCBI lineage: Eukaryota > Viridiplantae > Streptophyta > Magnoliopsida > Asterales > Asteraceae > Centrapalus > Centrapalus pauciflorus. The sequence continues at coordinate 45,595 of JAANYP010000081.1, read as the reverse complement.
TATGGATCTTGTAAACTTATATGGATCTTTACTGAATGATGAGCAGTCAAGGCAACAGAAAAGAAATGCCTTGGAAATGTCTAAGAGAGGTGCTGCCTTAGTGGCCAGCGTGAGACAACCTATTGGGAAGGTATGTGATATGTTCACACAACCTGATCAACAGGCTGATGATGAAAGGGAAGAAATGTCTGATGAGGAAGACGATGCAGATCTTGTTGAACTTGATGATGAGCAAATGATTGCAATGATTGTCAAAAGATTCAACAAGAAAAGGTTTGGAAGAAAAATGCTGCAGGGGAACTCAAATGCTAACAAAAAGAAGGCATTTGATAAATCTAAGGCTGAGTACTTCAAATGTGGCAAGACTGGCCATATAGCTGCTGACTGTGTGTCAAAAGCTGTTGGTCAGTCATCCAAACCATTCAAGACTAACAGGGACGATGGTTATAGGGTTAAGTACCTTATGGCCATGGCTAAGCTGAAAAAGTTGGAAAACTCAGTGGCTTCCAACAAGCAAAAGGGACTCATGGCTGAGACATGTGATTGGGAGGAGTCTTATTCATCCTCAGATGAAGAAGACAACAACTGTCTGATGGCCAACACTGACGTCCCATCAACAAGCAACTTCAAACAGGATTTGGCTGAAGTTGAAGCCTTTAGCAGGTTAGAGAACTGGAATCCTACAATGATGTACAAGGTACAAAACTTTATGGCTTACAGTTCTGATGAAAAGTAAAAATGTTTGAATATATGCTTGTTGATTTAAAAGTTGTTGTTGAGAAGCACAATGTTTTACTGTCTGAAATCTCTAAGATTAAAAATGATCTTGACACAAAATCCAGTAAACTGGACAGTTTCCATAAGTTGGAAACTGGGCTTGATGAATTAAAACACATCAACTCCATTTTACTGGAAGAAAAGAGAGAGACAGATGTAAAACATGCAAAGCTTCAAAAGATAGTAGACTCTTGGTGCCAATCTGCACAAAAAGTCAGCCATTGTATCAGTCAACAGATCCCTGCATAAATCCAAGCCTATCTTGGAGGGGATCTTGACAAAGTAGCTTCTATTGTTGAGATTAATAGTCTGAAAGATGACTTATCCACTCTTGGTGAGCTTCCCAGCACTTTCATCCAGAAAGTAAATGGTAAGCTAGTCTCAACAAACAGGTTTGTCAGGCCTCAAAATACTGACAGCTGGTGCGAAAAAGCTCCAAAAGCTGATGATGGAATATGTTCTCCATCATATCAGCCTGCTAAGTGCTCTGCTGATTCACACAAGCAGAAGAAAGGAAAACATGCTTAAACTGCAGCCGTGGACACTAAACCTGTTGACAAAACAGGCTCTGGGTCCAAAGCTGATGGTAAGAGACCTGTTAATCCTTTTGATGCTAAACATTTTGAGAAAAAGTTTTCAAAAGGTAAGCAGCCTGCATTCAACAGGGGTAAGTCTCATGTTGAAAGCAAATCTGCTGTGGTTTCAAATAAGTTTTTAAATCATAGTGGAAAACTGGTTATAAATGAAGGTAAGTCTTTCAAGACCAAAAGCAGTGATCATGTTGATAGGCAACATCAGTCACATCTCAGTAAGGGCAAAGGCAAAGCCATTGCTCAACCTGAGAAACTTGGGCATAACTTTCCCAAACCTGTGGAAGGTCAAAAACCAATCAAGCTTCCTGTATTTGACATCTGTCCTCCCAAAAAGAGGAATGAAGAAACAGGCAAAGCTGATGCTATTGTGCCTTCTACACAAACTGTTGATTCATCTAAGAATAGTAATAAGTTTGCTAAACCTGCTGACAGAATCAACAAAAACAATTCAGAATATGTTTCTGAAAGTTCTTCTTCCAAAAAGGCTAAAAATAGAAAATGCTATAAATGTGGGAAGAAGACACACATGGCCAAAGACTGTCCTGAAACTGAGGACATGAGGCCTGTTGACTCTGTTAGTTCCATCATTGCTAAAACAAGCAGTGTTGGAAGTAACATGGTCAATGAGAATGGTACCCAAACTGAGACCATTCAAATAGGAAATATTAGTGTGGATATCACTAGCCCATCAACAAACGTTGATGAAGTAGGAGAACTCATCCCTATGATGAGTTCCCCTAAAAGTAACTAATATTTTCCTATGAGACTCTGCAGGACAAACAACCATCCCAGGTTTGGTACTTGGACAGTGGCTGCTCAGGGCATATGACAGGTTGCAAGGACCTGCTGAGTGATCTCAGGCCTGAAAAAGGGCCAAAAGTCACATTTGGTGACAATGTACAGGGATCCACAGAAGGATATGGAACTGTTCAAGCTGGTGCCGCAGTATTCAAAAGGGTAGCCTATGTGGTTGGGCTGAAACATAATCTTGTTAGCATAAGTCAACTGTGTGATGCTGGCTACAAGGTTAACTTTGATGAGCACCTGGATTACATATTGGATCCCCAAGGCAAAGTTGTGTTGTGTGCTCAACGAAAGAAAGGTGTATATGTTGTGGACGTGAAATCTGTTGATCCCACAACTGAAACCTACTTTCTCACATGAACCAATGCAGACCTGAACTGGTTATGGCACAAAAGGCTATCATACCTGAACTTCAAGAATATCAACAAACTCTGTAAGAAAGAATTGGTAACAGGTTTGCCTTCTATAACTTTTGTTAAGGATAAACTCTGCACAGCTTATGAAAAAGGCAAGCAGAGAAAATCATCTTTTAAATCCAAGCATAATTTTTCTATTGATACTCCTCTATTCATTATCCACATGGACTTGTGTCACACCCCGTTACCCCGGTTGGCAACAAAGCGTGACGTCGCGGTAGCGTAACCATAATCATAACGAACGACCACTATATGGACGTTTTTCAAAAATGCATTGATTTAACTTCAAATATAAATATTGTTTTACATAACCAAAATACAGCGTAAGAAGTTCTTAAAATACTAAAATTTAAATACACAATTTAGTTTATCCGAAAAGATGCAAATAAATCTCCGAATTTGAAAACGATGCGACTCCAAAATGAACGGAAGCCTTGGAATACTTCCGATAAATGTGCATGTCTCAAACACCTGAAAATACATGCTAAAATACGTCAACAAATTGTTGGTGAGCTCATAGGTTTACGTGAAAGGACCAGTTGTCTGGACATTATCAGATGGGTTGAATTTATAAAATCATGAATTCCGTGTATGTATTACATAAACCATCATGCAACCGAAGCTTAATTAAAATGAGTTTGCCCTGTGCAGTATCCCCGACTGTAATACCGTGTGTTGAATATATATGCACTCGTTGTTAGCTGACCCGAACTAACCCGAATGGGGGACATGACTTCCAATAGATCTATCCACAATATATTCGCGCTTGCAAATAAATGCAATTAACGGTTCATGATTTGAGGGCTGATGGATCCAAACATGTAATACATATAAGAAATAAACAGTTTTGATGTCCATATGAAAATAGTGCATGTATTTACCCCAAAAGATAGTGAAAATAGGGGCTATGAAAACTCACCGAGCGTGTGATGGCAAAAACGAGCGAAAAATGTTTTTTTTTCGTAAGTTGATGGATGGTGCACCGAGCGAGATTAATCGAGCCCTAAATGATAATAGGGACTTAATATCTCTAATATATGATAATATATATATTTATAGATTTTTTTTTCGGAGGTTTTTCGGCCTACTTTGAGGCTGTTTTTGACCAAGCTCCAAAACGTTTTAGGCTTTGGTTTTCTAGGACATTAAACTACTATATACAAAGGATTTTTAGAATCAAGAACGGCCATTTTTCGAGATGTTTAGGTTGGTGAAAAAGCTTGTTAAAAACACTATGTTGGCCATTTTTGAGCTGTCAAACTTTCGGTTTCCCAAATAATTTCTGGAGGTCTTAAACTCCAAAATAAATTATGAAAACTTCCAGATCTATAGTTAAGACATAGATCTAACTTTTGAGACAAGAATCAACTCATTTTGATAAGTTATGAATTAGTTATGATTTTTCAAAGTCGATATAAACTTTCTGTCGAAAATCCGCAGTTTATAAACTTGAAATAACTTATGATTCTTGTTGTTTATTCAAAGACTACTTGTATAAAAGTTATAAAAGTTATAAAACACATATATATCACATGATTTCATAATATTAACATTTTTATAATGTGTTCATATATTCATAAACACATTTAAAGAAACAACTTAAAAACAAAAACTAGAAATTTATAAACTTGAGTTTTTATGAAACTTGTTGTTGTTGGTGATTAAATATATTATGCAAGACTTATATAAACATAAATGTAAGATGAAATAAGTTAGTATTTACTTACTTTGAAGTGTTTAGAGTATGATTTTGAGTAGAAGTTGAAATCCTTGCACGATATGCACCAAAACACTTGAATTTCTTGAAGAACACTTGAATGAAAAGGTTTTTGATGTGTGTGTGTATAGATCCGGTTTTTAGAGAGAAAAAAAGAGGGATTTTGGTGTGAAAATAATGAAATAGAAGCTCTCTATTTATATGAAAAGTCTTGGTCTTTCAAATGGAGGTTGAGTGCACACTTGGTTGAATTGAAAGAGAATGGTGAAATGAAAGGGAATGGAGAAAGGAGATTTGATGTAGATGGTGCATGGTCTTCTTAATATAAAATTGAAAATCAAGTGTGTGTGTGTGTGTACTATGAGGGCTGGCCATGTGAAGGTATTTTCCATGTATTTTACATTTTTTTTTTGTATAAAAGTATTTAAAAATGTATTCTTGTATTTCCCTTTTCTTGTAATTTCATAAATACTTTTAGATGCATTGTTTTAATGAATTATTTTAGTCTTGCATAATTAATGTTAAGTAATTGTATTAGTGTATGATCAGTGTCACTATCATAAGTTAATTATGTACTTAGTTGAATTATTCCCTCATATCGTAAATTGATCGGATTAATTGATTTCCCGATTCATCGCACCGATGAATTTGATTCTAATTGAGTTGAATTTTCTAATAAACCTTGTTAATCACTTGATTAATTTCTAATGACCACTGATTAGGTTATAATTGGCTATTAAATACAGATTAGGTCATTGTTGCTAACCTGGTTTAGTGCCAGATGTTACTGTCTCCCCCTGTTAAGGGAATTTCGTCCCGAAATTTTATCTTGTTTCCTCAATGGTATTGTTATTTAAGAGTATATGAGAGTATCTTTGCTTTAACTGGCCTTTGCATGCCCTAGAGAATTCGTGGTCATGCCTAGAATTCCATCTGACCTTGAGGATGGGTATACAACTGTGCTTCCATCCTTTGACCTTACGGTCCATGATTTCAACCGGCTCTTTGATGAAGCGAAGTTTATCAGTTAGTTGGATCTCTCCCAAGGGGTAACAAGTGTCTCCTCTAACAACCACTTCTTCTTATTCGATACGTGGAAGGTATTGTGCATGCTGCTAAGCTCTGGTGGTAACTCTAAACGATAAGCTACGAGTCCAATCCCCTTTAAGACTTTGTATTGCCAATGTATCGAGGGTTTAATTATCCTTGTTTCCCAAATCGTAACACGCCCTTCAATGGCAAGACTTTCATCAGTACTTGTTCTCCTGATTAGAACTCAAGGGATTTTCTATTTTCATCTGCATAACTTTATTACCATCGCAGGCAACTTTTAGTCAGTTCTGTATTTGTACTATCCTTTCGGGTAGTTTTGTGAATGGTCTTAGGGCCAGTGATTTGGCTATTTCCTACTTCTACCCGACAAATCGGCGATCGACACTTTCGCCCCTAGAGGGCCTCAAGCGGAGTAGCTTTAATACTCGAGTGATAACTATTGTAGTTAATAATTCCACTAAGGCAATTGAGTATCCATTACACAAGCTCTTAATGTGTGTTCTAGGGTTTGGATCGTTCTATTATTCTGACCATTGGTCTGAGGGTGATAAGTGGTACTCATGTCCAAGTTTGTATCCAAAGCTTGTAGTAATAATTTCCAAAAGTCTAGATGTAAATCTGCTATTCGTATCCGAAATGATTTAAATAGGCACTCCGTGTCCAGAGATAACTTCCTTGAGGTACGTTTGGACTAGCTTATTCATTATGTTGTTCTTCTTGATTGGTAGGAATGTACGGATTTTGTTAGGCGGTCGACTAATACTCAAATGCTCTCTTATGTTTTTCTTAACTTTGGAGCATGTTAGGAATTTGTTGACATATGTGGCAATGTCACCCTTCATGTTAGGCCACCCGTACATCTTCTTAAGGTCATGATACATTTTATCGGATCCGAGGTGAACGACATATCTTAATTTATGCCCTTCATCCATAGCCAGCTTTCTCATTCCACCAAACAAAGTAATCAGATTGTATTCATGAAATATCGATTTTTATTAGCTCTTATCCTAAACTATTTATCCACTTGTATTCTTAACGGCTTGGCTCATTAGTTTTCCTCAGGTGATAACGAATTTTCACGGTTGCAATTACTTATTAGTTCCATCCAACGTTACTACTTCGTATTCGACTCTTTCTGGTTCAAGATGTGTTAGAGGATCTTATGGTCTGTGAATACAATACACTTCATACCGTACAACTAATGTCTCCAAGGATAAAGACTACTGCTTCAAGATCCAGATCATGCGTTGTGTAAATCACCTAGTGAACCTTAAGTTTTCATTAAGCATAAACTATGACCCTATCTTTCTATATCAACCCATTGTGTGAAACGTCACAGTAATCTACAAATTTCTTGCTTCTCTTGGATAAAATAAGCGCACTGCGCAGTTTGTGCTTTAATAACTGATACGATGTCTTCTGATTCTCGCCCCAATCATACTTAATGTCCTTTCGGGTCAGTTCTATTAGAGCTCCGGTGATCTTTGAGAAATTTCTGATAATTGCCTATAATAAGTGGCAAGTCTTAAGGACTGTCGTATCTCTATGGGGGTTCTAAGAGTTGACCAATTACTGATAGCCTCGATCTTCACGGGGTCGACTTGGATCCCGTTACTATTGATCACGTGACGGAGAAATCTTACCTATCTTAGCCAAAAGTCAAACTTAGAAAGCTTGGCATGTGGTTGTCCTTTCTTTAACAACTCTAGAATCAGCCTTAAATGTTTGCTCGTGCTCCTCCTTGCTTTGCGAGTAGCTTAAGATGAATACAATCACAAATAAGGTTTTCACACCTAATTTATGAGGTCCATGAATACCGTCGCGGCACTGGTTAATCCAAACGGTATTAATAGGAATTTATGATGACCGATACAGAATCTGAAGGCTGTCTTTGGAATATCTTTCTTGCAAACTCTAACCTGATGATAACCAGACCTTAGGTCGATCTTCGAATAGAAGCTTAATTCTTTGGTCAAACAAGTCATTGATCCTTCTGAGCGGGTATCGGTTCCTTTAGTTTATTTAGCTCTTGGTAATTGATGCACATTCTGATGGTTCTATCCTTCTTCTTTATGAACAAAACTGGAGCTCATCCAAAGCGAGGAACTCAGTTTGATAAACCCCTTTATCTAAGAACTCCTACAGTTGGTTGGACGATTGTTACACTATTGATGGGGCTAATCGACATGGTGCTCGAGCCACTGGTACCGCACCTGATACTAGGCTGATTTTTGAATTTGACTTGTCTCGATGTTGGGTGTTCATGTAAGTGTTCTGGAAATACTTTGGGGTAACCATAAATAATAAGAATATTTTCGAGTCGCTTTTCCTTTTGCTCCCTCTCTATCAACACTTCAGGGTCCTAATGCTATAGATGATGCTTACTTTGGTATTTCTTGCTTTGCGTTGGACAGTAAGGACCTTCTTATTGGCTAAAGGTATATGAACCGTCTTCTTGTTGCACACTATTTCTGCACGATTCTTCGAAAGTCAATCCATGCCTATGACCACGTCAAAACATCCCAGTTTGACGGGCATCAAGTCTATTTCAAAGAGTTGGCCAACTAATTCTAAGGAACATCATCTACTTATATTATTCGTCTTAAGCGTCTTACTGTCATCAACTTCAATAGCATAACTGGCACTTAATGGTGTAAGAATGGAATTTATCTGCTTACTGAACTTAGTAGATATAAAGCTCCTATCATCACCGGTATCAAATAGTAGAAATGCATAAGTGGTATTTAATGGGGTAAGAGGATAAGTCTATGGGTTTGAAATTTCTTAGGTAGATTGTCGTATTACATATCCTCATGCTCCTAGTTATAGATAAAACTTAGTTTTTTTTTTCATTAAAATGTTGGATACCTAATCTTTGTACATGATATGGTTGGAATTTTCCGATAAATTCTTAAGCCTTACACACCCTAAGATGTATCAGATAGTAAATCCTAGAGAAATACTATAAAAGGGTACTAAGTATGAGATGTCTCTGGGGTTTCCTCGTACTCCAGAGCATTAAGTCATTGGATTAGTTCTGCACTGCGGGCTTTAGGCGCTGTCACAATTCCTTGATTCCGTCTTGTTGAATCGCCTGAGTATTCTGGTTGGCCTAAGGTTTATTGGTGGTTTGTATTGCCTCCTGCTTAATCCTGCAAAGATCTCACCGACCTCTTGGTGGATTTTGTTGAAATTGGAGGTCGTTTCTGGCGGCCCTTGCCACTAACAGGGGCATCGTTTGTTACATAGGTTTCTGGGTTAAGTGTCGGCACTTGAGAGGAAGATGGTGTTCCGCCTTCAAACTGGTTTTGGATCCCTTCCTCGTTTCTCCGCTCTTGGAGAGTGTGAGGCATCCATCCCCACTGTCTTACGTTCACTTATCGTTACAGTTGCGGGCTTGGCTGATGAGTAGGTACCAGGATAGACTCCCGTTGTGCTAGTCACACCCTTTACCTAGGGGTGAACTTCCTTAATGGTCCATTGGGATGGCTTCTGAATAGGGTGTAGGGTGGCATATGTGGTGGTGATGGTGGAGCAATTTGTGTTGCAGGGCCACAATTGCCCTCCTTGTGCTTTGACGAGTCCATTACATCGTCATTGATTTAGTCTGGGTGGGTTCCCGATCCAAAGTACACCTCAGTGTCACCTTGGCTTCCTTGTCCCATGGGTGAGAATTCATCCTCTGAATCAAAGAGGATAATAACCGTATTGTTCGACATGTTATTGTCATCAGGGTCCATATATGTGTTCACAGTTCTTGAAAAACTTTAGTTTTTGTAACAGTTATAGTCTAGGTACTAATGCAACCTAGTTCACTATAACTATGGCTCTGATACCAATCTGTCACACCCCGTTACCCCGATTGGCAACGAAGCGTGACGTCGCGGAAGCGTAACCATAATCATAACGAACGACCAATATATGGACGTTTTTCAAAAATGCATTGATTTAACTTCAAATATAAATATTGTTTTACATAACCAAAATACGGCGTAAGTAGTTCTTAAAATACTAAAATTCGAATACACAATTTAGTTTATCCGAAAAGATGCAAATAAATCTCCGAATTTGAAAACGATGCGACTCCAAAATGAACGGAAGCCTTGGAATACTTCCGATAAATGTGCATGTCTCAAACACCCGAAAATACATGCTAAAATACGTCAACAAATTGTTGGTGAGCTCATAGGTTTACGCGAAAAGACCAGTTGTATGGACATTATCAATGAGTTGAATTTATAAAATCATAAATTCCGTGTATGTATTACATAAACCATCATGCAACCGAAGCTTAATTAAAATGAGTTTGTCCTGTGCAGTATCCCCGACTGTAATACCGTGTGTTGAATATATATGCACTCGCTGTTAGCCGACCCGAACTAACCCGAATGGGGGACATTACTCCCAATAGATATATCCACAATATATTCGCGCTTGCAAATAAATGCAATTAACGGTTCATGATTTGAGGACTGATGGATCCAAACATGTAATACATATAAGAAATAAACAGTTTTGATGTCCATATGAAAACAATGCATGTATTACCACCCCAAAAGATAGTGAAAATAGGGGCTATGAAAACTCACCGAGCGTGTGATGGCAAAAACGAGCGAAAAATGCTTTTTTTTCGTAAGTTGATGGATGGTGGCACCGAGTGAGATTAATCGAGCCCTAAATGATAATAGGGACTTAATATCTCTAATATATGATAATATATATATTTATAGATTTTTATGTCTTAAATCACCCAACATTACAAGTTTATAATTAAAACCCGCTTAAAACGTCAAGTTTATATATATATATATATATATATATATATATATATATATATATATATATATATATATATATATATATATATATATATATATATATATATAATTTTCCAGCTTTTTCGGAGGTTTTTCGGCCTACTTTGAGGCTGTTTTTGACCAAGCTCCAAAACGTTTTAGGCTTTGGTTTTCTAGGACATTAAACTACTATATACAAAGGATTTTTAGAATCGAGAACGGCCATTTTTCGAGATGTTTAGGTTGGTGAAAAAGCTTGTTAAAAACCCTATGTTGGCCATTTTTGAGCTGTCAAACTTTCGGTTTCCCAAATAATTTCTGTAGGTCTTAAACTCCAAACTAAATTATGAAAACTTCCAGATCTATAGTTAAGACATAGATCTAACGTTTGAGACAATAATCAACTCATTTCGATAAGTTATGAATTAGTTATGATTTTTCAAAGTCGATATAAACTTTCTGCTGAAAATCCGCAGTTTATAAACTTGAAATAACTTATGATTCTTGTTGTTTATTCAAAGACTACTTGTATAAAAGTTATAAAAGTTATAAAACACATATATATCACATGTTTTCATAATATTAACATTTTTATAAATGTGTTCATATATTCATAAACACATTTAAAGAAACAACTTAAAAACAAAAACTAGAAATTTATAAACTTGAGTTTTAATGAAACTTGTTGTTGTTGGTGATTATATATATTACGCAAGACTTATATAAACATAAATGTAAGATGAAATAAGTTAGTATTTACTTACTTTGAAGTGTTTAGAGTATGATTTTGAGAAGAAGTTGAAATCCTTGCGAGATATGCACCAAAACACTTGAATTTCTTGAAGAACACTTGAATGAAAAAAGGTTTTTGATGTGTGTGTGTATAGATCCGGTTTTTAGAGAGAAAAAAGAGGGATTTTGGTGTGAAAATAATGAAATGGAAGCTCTCTATTTATAGGAAAAGTCTTGGTCTTGCAAATGGAGGTTGAGTGCACACTTGGTTGAATTGAAAGAGAATGGTGAAATGAAAGGGAATGGAGAAAGGAGATTTGATGTAGATGGTGCATGGTCTTCTTAATATAAAATTGAAAATCAAGTGTGTGTGTGTGTGTGTGTGTGTACTATGAGGGCTGGCCATGTGAAGGTATTTTCCATGTATTTTACATTTTTTTTTGTATAAAAGTATTTAGAAATGTATTCTTGTATTTCTCTTTTCTCATAATTTCATAAATACTTTTAGATGCATTGTTTTAATGAATTGTTTTAGTCTTGCATAATTAATGTTAAGTAATTGTATTAGTGTATGATTAGTGTCACTAATCATAATTTAATTATGTACTTAGTTGAATTATTCCCTCATATCGTAAATTGATCGGATTTATTGATTTCCCGATTCATCGCACCGATGAATTTGATTCTAATTGAGTTGAATTTTCTAATAAACATTGTTAACCACTTGATTAATTTCTAATGACCACTGATTAGGTTATAATTGGCTATTAAATACAGATCAGGTCATTGTTGCTAACCTGGTTTAGTGCCGGATGTTACAGAATTGGCTAGTGTTGATAGGATATTCTATAATTAAGAAAAGAGTCGTTATAATAGTTAACATTTTTGTTATGCAAAGAAAATTCAAGTAGGTTAAACTGTATTAGGGCTTAAATATAAGTAATGTGTCAAAAGATTTTGGAAAACTCATGCAATAAGGTGGAGAGCTTAATCACGTTTTTAGCCTAAAAGACGGCTCAATTATAGTTTAGATGGTTCAGGAAATTAAGTACTTTGGGGTACCATTAATGTCTAATCCCCTAAAACCATCTGGTTTGGGAGTGATTGACCTAAATCTCGCTACATGGACCAGCTAGATAACTTGAGTTAGAAAAATTATAGATATAAGCATGGCATTAAAAAGAAAAATTTTGTCGTAAACATGCATAGAGGGAAAAGATGGTCAAAAGACCCACGTGTTTTAAGTTTCGTAACCTTGAGCTAAAAGGGTAATCTCCATGAGTGAGATACATTATATAAATTCTAAGGAAAATATATTTTAACTGAAAATGTCTTTGGTTTGCATAATAAAAGTTTTAATGCATTGTTGCGAAGGCAAACTTAACTTCAAATTTCTAGACACACTGCTAGTGTATGCCCGGTACATAGTTAATTCTGATTCCAAAGGCTTGTTCAGGGACGACCAAGAGTTAAGTTGGGGAGGTTTGATAATAATATAAATTTATGTCTTTTCGGTATCATTTTAGGCTCATTTTAAGCAATGATACTTCGTAACTTCCATATATAACTCCAAATTTGTGTTTCAGGGTCAAAACGTCAAATGGAAGCAGCTCAAGAAAAATCATCACGAACCGAGCCGGAGGGGGCACAGGCCTACGCCACCCTACGCTGCAAAACAGAACTATTAAGAGTTAGAGAGCACTTCCATCGCAGTCCAGCGTAGCCCAGGCCGTACCCCCAGCACAGGGGGCGCAGGCCTACGCCCAGGCCTGCGCTGGTGCGGCGTGAAATGACAGCAGATGCGTTTTTGAGCCCAAAACCCTAATTTCCACCTCCTCTATAAATAGAGGTCGATGGTGGTCATTTTGGGAGAGTCCCGAAGTGTCGAAAAAAGCGGCGAAGACCTGCCGGAGTAGATTCACGAGTCGAGTATGAAGAAGGTGGTTTGCAACCGTTTGAGCCAATGATGATGTCTCCAACCATTCCCAGTGAAGAGCACACGATGAGCGGCTAAACACCATAGCCGTTTGCGGAGGATCTACAGCTAAGTTTTACATTCTTGAATTTCAATTATGTTTTGATGTATTTTGTGTTGCTTGAATATTTTATGTGTAATGCAAATGATAAGCATTCAGTTATTATTATGAATAGATAGTTTGATTGGTAAAAGCAAGCTAGTTCATAGTGATATTATTATTTGTGTCGAGTCCATTAGTTTAGGTATTAAGACAATTAATGAACGTTGCATGCGCTATGCCGAGATTTACTGATTAAAATGTCAATGATTAATTTAACTACGCAATTAATTATGTCTATGTGATTGTTGCATGAAATTCAAGTGGGTAATAACTTATGCCGTAGTGATTCCGTAAATGGTTATCTATAAAATGCTTTGTTAATCAATCCGTTAGTTGCTTGCCGTTACTTTAGTCATAATTTAATTGTAATCATTATTCCAAACAAATCATCCAATTCATGATTTAATCGCTTTCAATAAATTAAAGAAACTAGCTAATTAACCGTAATTCACATACGCACTCCCTGCGGATTCGACCCTTACTTCTCTAATCTAATAGTTAGATTTAAGGTTATTTCTACGGGCCACAACGACGGCTCGTCAGTAAACCACATAATCTATCAAGAACTAGATGACTTGATATTGAAAAAGACGTCATGGACCCTGCGACACATGCACTTAACCCAACCAACTACTCAGTTATCTCGCAAAAAAATTCTGTTTCAATAATCACGGATATATAGCAAACTTCTATCGATATATCATTTGGATATTATAGATACTGAAACAAGGAAAACATGTGCTCTGGTCTCCGACTTCATTTGATGCACATTGTGTCTAGAGCTGATTATATACAATTTTTAAACTGCTAGTCCAAAGTCACTAAGCCGGAACAAATAAGAGTGATTTTTTCATGATAAATAATTTCACGATGACTATTTGGAAATCCTACCAGTGTTGACATCATATCAGCGCTAAAAGTAGGTCACATAGATAATGTCTATTGTGCAAACAGGAATCCTATGTGGACCTGGACTTGTTAATTAACAAATGAATATGTTTCATTTTTATTAGGTCAAGTTGAAAAGCTTTGACTTTGTTGGTTTCTGTGAGGAGAAAGTATCCATTTGAGGGGGAGTAATCGATTTGTTCAGAATAGGGGGAGAGATCATTTATGAAAGAGATAATATTGTTTTGAGGGGGAGAGGAAGAAAAAATTTGTAATATTTATGAAAGTTGTAATTGTTGTTGTAGTACAATTGTAATTTCACCGCATCTGTGTCTCGGAAGATTTTGCATGATGTTCACAATTCTTATGATCATCATGAGAGGGAGAAAAGATGTATTTCAGAGACAACTATTGAATATTTTAAAGACAATTGCAACAACTGCTGAAGAGAATTGTGACAACTACAGAAAAGTTAAAGATGAAAGATGATATGTTGTCTTTGATTGATCAAGGGATAGAATCAAATTTTATTTTATGATTCAAGGGGAGAGTTTGTTCATAAGAAAAGAGAATATCAGAGAACGAGTGAGCTGAAGATTAGAGAGACACAATGAAGAAGAAAGTTTATTAGAAGATTCAGAGATCGAAGAGAAGAAAAGAGAAAAGTTTTGAAGATCAAGTTTATCTAAAATCTTGAAGATATTTACTTCCTTTAGATTTTCTGTGTAAAGTTCCTACATTGAACTTTGATTGAAAAATTGTTTTCATCTCTAGGGGGGGGGGGGGGGGGGTTGTTAGGAACAATTATATAGAGATGAAAACAATTAATTTGTAAGTATATGGACTAGATATGTCAATTCTAGAAAGTTTAGTTTAAGAGTATATAAACATATTCAAAGGAATTTGTTTATAGACTTTGTCATATTTCTTTGTATTTCTTTGTTTTGATTCACCTAGAACTGTTATTATCAAAATGTATATAATGATAACTGATATAGACTTTAGGCTGCATGTTGCAAATAGGGGGAGATTGTTAGGCACAAAAAGGCTACAATCAAACCTGTCTATATCATAGGGGGAGGTTTCTAATCAAACCTGACTGATACTCTTAAGGGGAGAATTTAAGGCTTTTTAATGCCTTATTGAAACCTGATAAGTGATTTGCAAAATCAGCCTAAGTCTGTTTACACTGTTACATTAATTGTAACTTGGCATATTGTCAAAGCTGTCCATAACTGTTGGACAGGTTTGACAGAAACTGTCTAAGCTCTTCATGTCTGTTGAACAGCTTTGACTCAAGAAAGTGTTCTGTTCTTTGTGAACAAAGTCTATTCTTTGTGAACAGGTTTTACACTTTATGGAATTTGTTTCCATGTCCTCGTGCAAAGTCTTGAACATAAAGATCAGTCTACAAGTCGAGATAAAGTGAAAAATCAGAAACTACCAGTTCTACCACTATTCTGAAGCATGAAGACAAAGAGGATATCTAAAATGGGTGACAGACCATTTCTTATATTAAAATAGTATCACAATGAAGAGTAAAGGTCTAAAGTGGACATTCCTCTTTAAGGTAAAGTTGTGGTCGACAGAGACAAAAAGGAAAAGACAAAGATTCTGCAGCAAGTGGACAAATCCTGATTTTTCAGATTTATGCAGAAAAGCAATCTTGTCTTTTTGTAAGACATTTCCACTTTCTCTACAACCAATGAAGAAGCTTCAATGAGATTCTGAGCTCGAGTATATAGGAGAAGTTTGTTAGGATCAAATATAAATTAAAATGAAAACAATTTCATCGTAAAAGTTCAAGGTTCATTTTCTAATTACTTAATAGTTGTCATTGTTTGGATGTATGTAAGTGATTGCACGAATTAGAAAAGAAAAAGGTAGTTTGCTGTGCAAGAAAGCAAGGAACTGAATGTAATCAATTGTAATCATTCGATATATTGTGTTATGATCTTGTTGTTAATTGTTGAATTGAATGTTAAATTTGAATTATCAATTGGTATCAGAGCCTAATATGGCTAACATTGTTTGATTTTTGAATCTGCAAGTTGAATTTTCGAAGAACACTATTACATCATTTTTTTAAAAATCAGAAAATCAATTCCGGTTTTTGATTGAATGGATGAAATGAAGTGAGTTTTTTATCGAAGGATCATTTTTTTAAGTCAAATCTGTTGATATAAGACTCGAATCTTAACTTCAAACACACAGATTTTAATTGTCATTTTTCTAATTTTTTTGAAAAAAGTGATGTTCTTCACGTTTTTGTCTATTTTTGTGATTTTAATCTAATATTAGACAGAGTTGTTTCTTAAAAAGTGTTTACTGAGTGAAAAGCAAACCTTCAAAATTAATTTGAGGTCAATTCGTGGATTTTTTGTTGAAAATTGTGATTTTAAACTTGGTTTTTATCAGAATCTGTTCAAACTCGGGCAACACTAAAATTTTAGTTTTAACCGAGTTTTGCAAAGAGTGAATCGAGTTTGATCCTTAGTTGATTGAGTTTGATTCTTTATTGATCGAGTTTGATATCTCTTTGATCGAGTTTAATCATCATTACATTCGAGTTTACTCAGAGTATCAATCGAGTTTGATACTTCATCGTTCGAGTTTGATATTTCATCATTTGAGTTTGATAATTCAATCTTTGAGTTTGATCCTTTATTATTCTTGTTTGATCCTTCACTATTCGAGTTTCTCATTCTTAATTCGAGTTTCGTCATTCTTACATCGAGTTTGATACTTCTTTCATCGAGTTTGTTCATTCTTAAACCGAGTTTGATACTTAATCCTCTGAGTTTCATTCTTAATCATCCGAGTCTGATAGTTATTCATTCGAGTTTCATCATTAATCATTCGAGTTTTATTCTAACTTTTGACTGTATCACCTTTGCCGCTTAAATTGACCATAACTTTTCACTGGAATATCGTTACAAAGCCTACCATACGCCAAAATGAAGCTTGAACCAAGATCTACGATTTCCAAAATAAGCGAAGCCGGTTTGGGCAATTTTCGAGGCCTTATTTGACTCCAGAAAAGAGTTACAGACATTTTTCTTCAGAAAAGGTGAAATTTCAACGTCAAAATGTCAATTCAGAGTTGATTTTCAACAAGTCATCATTCTCAGATACATCTTTCAGAGCTTCAATCAGTAAATCACTTATCAGTCCATAAAAGATGTTGGAAGATTCAATATCAGCAATTCAAAATGACAAACGATCATAATCATTTTTTGAATCTTACAAAGTATGAGCTGATTGCAAAACTTTTGGAATCTGAACAGATTCGTAAGAGCAATTATGAAATTCTTGTTCAACTAAATACATATAAAGCTTTTGCTTTACATGATGTTAAAAGATTCAAAGAACTAGTTTTAAATTTTGAAGAAAATCAGAAAGCATTGAATTCTAAGATTCATAAGCTTAAATTGAGAATACTTGTATTTCAGAGACAACTGTTGAGTAGTTTGAAGATATTGGCAACAATTGTTCAAGTCAATTGTGACAATTGTAGAAGATTTAAAGATGAAAGATGATAAGTTGTTTATGATTGACCAAGGGAGAGAATTAAAAGCTATTCATGATTCAAGGGGGAGAGTTTACTCAAAAGAAAAGAGAAGAAGAGATATGAAGATCAGAGAGAGGCAAAGAAGTTCAAAGATCAAAGAGAAGAAAAGAGAAAAGGATTGAAGACTGTTGGTACATCCTATGTGACGATAGCAGTCTAAGTGATCCTACATTGTGATTCTAGCAAGTGTTTGTTATATATGTTTATAAATGGTTGATAATTATTATTGTTTCTGTGTTTGAACTTGATGTAACGTATTACAAGAAGTTCAAACATAAAGATCAAAGATAAAATCAATCATAAGGTAAAAACATAAGGTTCAATACTAAGTTGAGTATGTGAAATAGTTAGATTCGAATTCTATAAGGTTATACATTCGAATCTGTGATAGATTCGAATGTAGACCTAGATTCGAAGCAAGGCAGATTCGAGAGTGTCTATGAGGACAAACTCGAATGGGCCTTGGTCCAGATTCGAGTTTGGCCCATAACAGACTCGAATTAGCCTCTATAATTAGGGATAGACTCGAAATATTATCAGACTTTTTGCAGAATTCGTGAGTGATTAAGCAAAAGGCGATCTCGAGTTTATCATCAGTGTTAGTGCCGTTTCGGAGAGAATCAGTTCGTAGGATCATTCGTGTGTCGTTCGTTCAGCCTCTGATAGTCTCTGTGTTTCGTGTGTGAGAGTTGTTTCCGTCTACCCGTTAACGAGGATTCCGCACTCGTTGACGGTTCCGCGTCTAGATAGATCTCGTAGTGGTAGACCTTACAAGTGGTATCAGAGACTACGGAGTGTTCTTGGTGTTCTTCGTGTTCATCTAGATACATTCTAGGTTTCTTGACGCTTTTGGACGGTTTTACTCTCAAAATCGTGTTTTTCGTGTCCGTCGAGCTTAGCAAATAGTAATCCGGGAAACACTTTGTGGTTTTTCACGTTTTTGATCGAAATCAATATTTTTCATTGCAAAAATATTGATTTAATCTGTAAAACGTTAAAAAATCAAAGTGTTAGCCGTTTTTCGAGTTTGCGGCGCTCGAATCTAATAGGGGTAATTAGGGTTACACTTAGTTTCGAGTCTAACCAAATCAGCTCCTTTCGAGTCTGATACAGAGGGTTTCGAATCTAATTCGAGTTTGTGCTACATTCGAATAGGGTCTCGAGTCTACTTACATTCGAGTTTAATTCGAGTTTGGTCTAGTATCGAATAGGGTTCGAATCTGCTGTGACTTCGAGTTTGTATGACCTTCGAATCTGAGGACTTTTCGAATCTGACAAAATTTCGTGTTTAATTGAATTATAACACTTAATCGAATTTAATCCCAAATAAATTGGAATCTGATTATATTCGAATCTACCTAGATTCGAACGAATTAATTCAAATTAGTTTCGAATTATATTAATTAAGTTCAATTCAATTACTTTCGAAAAGATGTCAAATCTTCAAAAATTCCTGGAAATGGACCACGAGGTCGGGAAGGCAAACGCTCCGCCTAAGCTGATGAAAATCGAGGATTATTACTGGTGGAAAGATTGGTTTACCGATTTCGTGCGTTTTAATGACATGCGCATGTGGGTGTGTATCGACGAAGGATATATTCCACCAGTTTCTCAAGTTAAAGGCCGTCAGAAAGTCTTCCCATACCAAATGATGAAGGAGGATGATAAGAAATTGTATGAAGTCGAAAACAAAGCTTTCTCGATAATCCGAATGGCTTTGCCTCAGGATATACTGCACACATTTAGGACTCAAAAGACGTCGAAGGAACTTTGGGAGTCTCTAGAGAAGAGGTGTGAGGGTAATCCTAGGGTTCGTAGAAAGCGTACAGAGCTGTTGAAACAACAGTTTGCGATTTTCAAGGCGTTAAAGGATGAACAGCTGGATGATATCATCACCCGGTTCTATCATCTATTGACGGAACTTGAAAGTCACGGGATTGAGTATACTGAGACCGACAAGAACAACAAGCTTCTTGATGCCTTACCAGCCATATGGGCTATGTATGTGGCAATGATCAAGCTGAATGAAGACAAGTATTATACTCAATCTCTGGATGATATTGTGGGAACGTTGCGGGCATATCACTTCGAGCTACTGAAGGCCGAAACTGATTACGAACAAGTCCAGAATCCAGCAATGTATTTTGGAAAGTCAACAAAACCTTCAGCAACCGCCGATCTGAAGACTGCTACAGCGTTTTTCACCGGAGAAACGTCGTCACCAGCAGAGACTGATGACACGCTAAACAGAGCGTTCTTAGGATTAGGAAGATCGGAAGAACCGCAGCCTCAAGTACAACAGGCATCGACATCTCAGAGCTATTCGAAGATGCCCATGAGCGCAAAATCAGCGGAAGAACATTTGAATCTGCTTGCTTCTTTTGTGGCCGCGTACGGGAATTGTGTTCAGGGGAAGATTAACGATCCTGCTCTCTGGGATGAGGACTATGATCAGGTCGACCCTGATGATCTTGAGGAAATGGATCTTAAATGGCAACTGGCCATGGTAACCTAACGGGTTAAGAGATTCATCAAGAGAACTGGAAGGAATTTGACGATGAACAACAAAGGGATTGGATTTGATAAGTCCAAGGTAAAGTGCTACAACTGTCATGGTCTGGGACACTTTGCCAAAGAATTCCAGAGATCGAAGGTCGAAACGTACCAAGGGCAGAGTTAGCATCAGGGACAGTTTCAGAATCAGTCTCAACAACGATACCTTCCAAGTTCATCATCTGGTCAAGCCAATCTAGCTGGTCTACTATCCAATGTCACTTCAGACAGACAGCTAGATGGTACTTACGACTGGAGCTCACATCCAGAGTCAAATGCTCGGGCTTTTATGGCTGAAGTCACAGAGACTGGGTGTGAAGGAGAAGAGCAGACCACAAGGGAAAACAGTCCGATGTGGGTGGAAAAGACGAATGATCAGACAGTTCCGGAGTTTGCTGCTCAGATGGCCAACGTGGAATCTGATAACTCAAAGGTTAGTCTGACTTACTCTCTTTTTCGTGAATTATGTGCGTTGTGTGTTAATTCTAACGATAGGTTAAATCTAGTCTTAGAATCACATAAAACCATAACTGCTCAAAATGAGAATTTAAAAATTGAAAACGCTAGCCTGAACGATATTAAGCAAGATCTTAAAGAAAAACTTAAGGTTGATGCTCAAGATGTAATAGTTCTGAAAGACAAACTGAGTGAGCAGTGTGTTCGAATAGAGCTTATGTATGAGCATGTAGAGGCCTTGACCAAAAACCTTAAAGACAAAGACATAGAGCTAGCTGAAACAAAGGTAAAGGTAGTAGAGGCAAACAGTAAGCTAGAGAAGTTTAGGAATTCAAGCCTAAACCTAGGGAAAGTTTTAGATGCCCAGAGACAATCTAAAAAGCCCGTAGGTCTAGGATTTCATGAAATTCCTCCACCTTTTAATGCAAACTATGTGCCTCAGCCTCAGGAGAAAACTGACAAATCAGTAGACTTAGAGGACACACCTGAACCTAAATCTGAGCCTATAGTAGAAAATACACCTAAGGTGGCTGACACAACCGTCAAGGTTAAGAAAGTCAAGTTTGTGACTTCCTCCAGTGAAACATCTGCAGGAAAACATAAAATTGATTGGGCTAATCAGGACGATGAGCCAGTCGCCATAGATGTACAAAAGGACCAAGACGCGAGTGAGACACCTAAGTCTAAGGGAACACATAAGAAGTCCATAGATAAGATGTCTTGCTTCAGATGTCATGAAAAGGGGCATGTTGCTTCTCACTGTCCCCTTCGGAAAGCCGATGTTACACCTAAGACAGTGAACCCAACACCTGTTAAGCCCTCAACCAATGTGGCGAGCACTAGTAGTTCTCAGAGTACCGAGAAAACTGTGCAGGCCGCACCAAAACCAGTTGTGAAACAAACACCGGTAAAGGTTGGACCAAAGGAAGTGGTTAGGACAAATTCACCGAATCCTGTCATTAATCAATCTAGGTCAGCACCTCAACAAGTCTATAGGAGCACAACACCTAGCAGATCACACACTCCAGTTAGGTCTCATACTCCAGTTAGACAGTACGCACCGGTAAGAGCTCAAGGATCACAGTCTGAAATGCAATATAATAGGAATTATTCTAGAGCTCCACAACAAATGCCTACTCAAAGGCAAAGAGTGAATTTAAATCACTCGGCACCACAACAAACTCCTGTTCAACGACCCAAGTCACCTGAAAGGCGAGATGGGTATTTGAAAGAGTTTAAATATGTGGACGAGAATGGTATAACCAAGTCAGTCATTGCTTGGGTTCCCCATGATAACTAACCTATTTTTTTCATGTGCAGGAGATTACCTGTGAAGACCTTCCCTTACGGGGCAGTCCTCAGAGTCTAGGTCCCACATCATGCAACATGATATCAATCATAACTAAGATAGAGTAATTTAAGTTGCGGAATTTCAGATTACAAGTACAAACATTAGGATAAGTTTAATACAATTTTAGTTCAGATTACAATTTTTAAAATTAACTAATAAAGGGTACCAGACTAATCTAATACATGTCATCATACAATCAAATTACATCTACCCAGACCACCACAATTATCATCTGCCAATCAGTACCGAAGGGTTTGTTGAGTAGTGGTCTATAGAATACTTCAATCTTGATCTTGTAAGACCTAAGAACTAGGTCCTGCTGGTGACTTTACTTTATCTTTTCCTGTAAAAAGGTCAAATAGCAACTGTAAGCAAAGCTTAGTGAGAATATAGATTTTCAGATTCTCATGCATTAATCAAGCGGATCATGGGTCAAAGCGTGATATGTATGGACTGCCGCTACAGCCACTCATGATTGAGACATAGAATTCATAGAATTGGATGATGTTCAGCCCACGCTCACGCTTTTAGTGGAAGCTATCCACTTATGCTGGGCTAGCTACCAGCGGTCTTCATGGGGGAACATCGGAGTGTCTATACCAAGTTCAATAGAACTGGTGAAATAGCATGGTCTAGAACAATAGACCGACAAAGCTAATCATGCTAAGCTGAATCAATATGTTGAAGATGCGAGTAATAATGAAAGCATAAGTCATCAAGGTCATGATAGCAATAAGCTCATATCAATATCTGAACGAAATTATAAATACAATGTCATGCGAAGTGATAAGTCAAATAGCCATCATGATCCACAGGGCATCACCGAACCATGGTGTGCACAGGTCACAATCCAGCTGAGCATTCATGAATGTCAAATAATCTATCATCAACAATATATCTCAATCGGAAGTCTAGCATGCAAAAACTGAATATCTATAACTCACAGTTTTCTGTAGGTCTTTATCAAGCAGATTTATAATCCACCACCTGAGTTATCCCAGGATTTATCTTTAATCTTTCTGAACTCTGGCTTTGCCTTTTCAATCTTTAATTATTTGTTCAGATTTATCTGAACCTGTCCAGAATAATATTACATCATTGTCAAGAACATTTTAGATCTTTATCTTTATCTAATCTGATTCTGATAACAGATCACTCATTTAATTATTAATTGGTTAATTTTCTTTGTATCATCAAATTCTCAAAAGATATATATAAAAATATTTATTTATATATATTACCTTGCTTTATTCATAAATATTAAATTCTTATATAAAATATGTAAAACGGGCCACCCGAATTGGCAACCGAATTCGGACCTATCCGAATTAATTTATTCGGATTCGGACCGAATATGGATCAATTGGAAGCATCCTAATTTGGGACATCAGGACAAGGCTGATCTGGATTGAACCACTTCCTCATCCGAATTGTACAAGAAAAGCAGGTGAACTCGCCGAGTTCATGCCCGAAGTACGGACCCTAAACCGGACTTCGGACCATCCGAATTATGTTGACCCATCCGAATTCGGGTCCGACCGAGATCGGTTCTAATTTAATTTCGGTCCAAATCTAATTTCGGTTTTCATCCGAATTCGGGTCCCAACCGAATTCGGATCCGATACTTATGAATTTTTGAAGAAATGTTCAAGTTGTTCTTGGGAACTCGCCGAGTTCCCCTTTGAACTCGTCGAGTTTACTTGCAGATTTGCAGGTCGACCCTTACGGGTTTTACCAAAGATTCACCAAACTTAAATTTTAATCACATGCAATTGAATCTGAGATTATATTGTCATTTTTGGGACGTTTTTACACTGTTTTCTCTATATTTAAACACTTTAAATCATCCAGATTTATTCAAAATGTTGAATTTTTCTCAAGAACATGAAAGATTATAAAAACTCAGATTTTTGATGATGTTGAATGATTTAAGCTACGATTTCTGTTTCTAAATCATTTATGGGTTTCATTACATGATTTCTAACCAATATTTCAAACACATAACATAATTTTTACAGATTTATAAATTCGAATTTGTACATTTAAATTCTTAAAAATACAAACTACAACTTAAAATTTAGTTGTATTACCTTAAATTTCACTTGATTCTTGATATACTTCAGTTAATCCACGAATTTCTTCCTCTGATTTTGATTTCCAGCAGATTTTTAGAGACTTTAGAGAGAGAAATTGAGAGAATTTGAAGTTGTAAGATGATGATGAAGATGAAGAAATAAAAGACTTATGGTCTTGTATTTCTAAACTTTCGGATATTGACACATTTGGTCCCTCCACATCTGATTTTCATTCCAATACAGATTTATCTTCATTTTATCATCACTAACTTAATGTATCTTAATTAAATATTTTCATTACTTAATTAAAATTACAATACAAATAATGTTATAAAATTACATTATTAAATCAAAAACAGAAAATAAAGTTAAGTCAAAAGCTAGGTTGTTACAGAATGGGCTCCACCACGCATAAACTTCGTCCCCGAAGTTAGCTATGTTCGAACAGACTTGGATACGTTGCTTTCATGACATCTTTTGATTCCCAAGTCTGATGCGAACCCTTGTGGTGTTTCCACTGGACGAGCACCATCTGTATCTCTTTATTACGAAGCTTTTTGGTCTTCGAGTCCAGAATGCATTCCGGCTCTTCAACCACTCGAAGCTTCTCATCAATTTGCACATTAACGTGTGGTATCTGAACTTCTCTTTCATCAGCTAGACTCTTTCGTAGATGACTAACATGGAATACAGGATGTATTCCAGCTAAGTCAGTTGGCAGTTCAAGACGATAAGATTGATTTCCTATCTTTTCAACAATCTTCAACATCACCCAATCGTTAACTGCAAAACTGATCGATCTGTGACGATTATCATAATACGACTTCTGCCTGCTTTGAGCTTCAAGGATGTTCCTTCTGACAAGCTGAATCTTATCATGAGTCAACTGTAGAAGGGCAGGACCTGCTAAAGGCGATTCACCTGTTTCGCGCCAACAGGTGGGAGTTCTGCACTTTCGTCCATATAAAGCTTCAAAAGGAGCCATCTTAATCGTGGAATGATAACTGTTGTTGTATGAGAATTCGACCAAGGGTAAATGGTCATCCCAGTTACCACCCAGATCAAGAACGCAGGCACGGAGCATATCTTCCAGAGTTAGGATAGTGCGTTCACTTTGGCCATCTGCATTAGGGTGATAAGCTGTACTCATTGAGATTCGAGTACCCAACCCGTCTTGCAGTGCTTTCCAAAATCTCGAAGTGAAACGACTATCACGATCAGAGACGATAGATTTTGGCACACCGTGACGTGAAATAACTTCGGTGATGTACATCTGTGCCAATCTATCAAGGGAGTATGTCTCTTTCATCGGTATGAAATGTGCTGACTTCGTTAATCGATCCACGACTACCCAGATGGAGTCGTGTTGTCTCTTGGTCTTTGGCAATTTCGTGACAAAGTCCATGGTTATATGCTCCCACTTCCACTCAGGAATTGGCAGTGGTTGCATATCCCCGAAGGGCTTCTGGTGTTCTGCCTTAACCATTTGACATACTATGCAGCTTTCAACGAATTGACCGATGTCTTTCTTCATTCCTGGCCACCAATAATCCGCTTTCAGATCGAAATACATCTTCGAGCTGCCAGGATGAATGGATAACTTGGACTGATGGGTTTCAGATAGAAGAGTGTTGCGGATTGAACCATATTTAGGAATCCAGATTCGGTTTCCCTTGAGACATTGAAGTCCCAAATGATTCATAGACAGAAATTGAAGTTGCCCTTTGAGATTTTCATAACAGATGTTCTCTTCTTTCAAGGCTTCGGCTTGAGCAGATTTAATATCTTCAATGAGATCAGAAGAGAATACAATTGGGGTCAGGGCATAGCAACACTTTTCCGGATAGACTTTTCTACTCAATGCATCCGCGACCACATTGGCTTTGCCGGGATGATATAAGATCTCACAATCATAGTCCTTGATAAGCTCCAAGGACCGACGTTGTTTCATGTTTAGATCCTTTTGAGTAAAAAGATGTTTGAGGCTTTTATGGTCGGTGTAAAGTTGACACCGAGTCCCATAGAGATAATGCCGCCAGATTTTTAATGCAAAGGTAACGGCAGCCAACTCAAGATCATGAGTTGGTGCACTTTTCTCATAATCCTTCAATTGCCTTGAAGCGTAGGCAATGACTTTTCCCCTTTGCATGAGGACACAACCTAAACCAGTACCAGATGCATCGCTATAAACAACGAAGTCATCATTGCCTTCTGGTAAGGCTAGGATTGGCGCTTGAATGAGTTTCTGCTTCAGAGTTTCAAAGGCCTCTTGCTGTTTATCAGCCCATACGAAAGGTGTATTCTTTCGTGTTAGCATCGTAAGTGGCACAGCAATCTTCGAAAAGTCCTTAATGAATCGCCGGTAGTAACCAGCCAATCCAAGGAAACTTCTGATTTCGGAGGCATTGCGAGGCGTTTGCCATTTTTGAACGGCCTCGACTTTGGATGGATCAACAGAGATGCCTTCGCCAGATACAACATGGCCAAGGAATTGAATCTATAAAGAAATCAGAACAGAATTCAAGTTTTGAAACAACAAACGCTTTAAGAAATAACTCGTGACAACGTAAGATTTTACCTGTCTGAGCCAAAACTCGCATTTTGAGAATTTTGCATAGAGTCTTTCATTTCTCAATAACTCTAGCAATTGACGTAGATGAACAATATGATCAGCCTCCGTTTTGGAGTAAATCAGAATATCGTCTATGAATACGATAACTGACTTATCCAGCATTGGTCTGCACACTCGATTCATGAGGTCCATGAACGCCGCTGGTGCATTCGTTAATCCGAAAGGCATTACGAGAAATTCGTAATGACCATATCTTGTTCGGAAGGCTGTCTTTGGAATATCCTCCTCTTTAACTTTTAGCTGATGATACCCAGAACGAAGATCGATTTTTGAGAAATAGCTGGCTCCTTGTAGCTGATCAAATAGATCATCAATTCTGGGCAGAGGATATTTATTTTTAATTGTGACTTTGTTCAACTCACGATAGTCAATGCACATTCGGAGAGTTCCGTCTTTCTTCTTTACGAACAAGATAGGTGCACCCCACGGAGATGAACTCGGTCGGATAAATCCCTTCTCTAACAGATCTTGCAATTGCTTTGACATTTCCTGCATTTCTGCAGGCGCAAGTCTGTAGGGAGCTTTAGCGATGGGAGCCGCACCAGGAACTAAGTCAATCCCGAATTCAACTTGTCGTTCCGGTGGCACTCCAGAAATGTCATCAGGGAATACGTCTGGGAACTCACAGACGATCGGAATATCATACACTGATTTCTTGTTGGCTTCCGGGGTGGATTCAGACGAGACATAACAAAGATAAGATTTGTGACCCTTAGAAAGATATTTACGCGCTTTCTCAACCGATATAAAACAATGAGCACCTTTACGCTTGTCGCCTTTAATCTCTAACACTCGGCCGTCTGAAGTCTTGATTCGGATGATTCGGCGGTTGCAGACAATAGTAGCCTCGTTGTTCGTTAACCAATCCATGCCGATGATAACGTTGAACTCTTTTAGCGGTATCGGGATAAGATCGAGGTTAAATACAACGTGATTAACGAGTAATGTGCAATTTCGATAAACAGAATCAGCCACAACGTAATTGTTACTGGCTGTCTCTATGTCAAGTATAACAGGAAGCTTTGAAGGAAACATAGATAATCTTTGCGCAAAAGTAGTCGAGATGTATGAACGGCTTGCATCGGAGTCGAATAACACACGTGCAGGTATTGAGTTTAATAAAAATGTACCGGTAACCACATCCGGGGTTTCTTTCGCTTCCTCCGCCGTTATTTAGAAGGCGCGGGTCCTAACAGTTGGAGTTGCAGCTGAGCTTTTCATTGTAGAACCTCCAGCTGATGATTGTGATTGACCTCGTTGTCCACTGTGGCACTGATACATGAAGTGACCACGCTTTCCGCATTTAGCACAACCAAGACCTCGTTGGGGGCACTCTTCTCTACTATGGCCGATTCTGCTACACACATAACACGTGACATCGTCTGGATTACACAATCCCATATGCGATTTTCTGTATCTCTTGCAGAACCGTGGTTCATTTGTAAGCGAATAAGCTTGGACTTTCTGTGGCGAACTGTATTGCTGAGATTGTTGGGGTTGCTGGGACTGAGACTTGTTGGGCTTAAAGAATCTGCCGAATCTTTGCTTCTTTGGGGGAGATGGACAAGTCAGGTTCATTGATGGAGCATAGAGTTGATCACCGTACTCTAAATATCCTCTCTCAATCTGCCTTGCCGCTTCAACCATTTCGAGATACGAATTGTACTTTATTGCGCTCATTGGGTGTCGATATTTCGGGTTAAGTCCTCCACGAAATCGGTTCATCTTCCTTTCTTCCGTAGCTACCTGATATGAAGAATATCCACAGAGCCATGAAAATTCGTGCTCGTACTCGTCTACAGTCTTGGTGCCTTGGGTTAACTGCATCAGTTGAACCTCCATCTTGTCTTGTTGGTCAGCAGGACAATACTTCGCGTTGAACATTTCAAGAAACTGGTCCCATTCTAGAGTCTGGATGACCTCCTCACCATAAATACTTCTCTGGGTCTTCCACCAGGCACGGGCAGCACCCACGAATAGAGCAGATGCATAACTCACTTTCTTGGACTCCAAGCAATCGGAGATTCTGAAAATTTCTTCAGTGTGACTTATCCAATCCATCGCCTGGATTGGGTTGACTGTACCCTCGAAGTTAAGGGCATCGCTAGCTTTAAAATCCTTGAACTTACAGCCTTTCGGCTGCTCAATTTGGGCATTCGGAGTAGAGTTATCAGAATCAGATTCATCGTTCTAGATTTGTTTATCTTTTCTTTTGTTCTTTTTGTCAGTGCGTCTTTTTGCTTCGGCCTCATCTCTAGCCTGAAGTTGTTCTTGCATATACTTATTTTGTTGTTCAGAATGCTGAGCTAGTAGTTGTTGCATCATTTCATACATTTGTTGTGGGGTCATGTTGTTGGGAATGTCACCTGATCCTGACATCTTTACTGAAAATTAAAAATCATTTAACTATCAGTTTATAGACTTATATCTATGTACCCTTTTTCCCCATCCTAACAGTCTGTACATCCTATCTCAGTTCAAACCACCTAAATGATTGATACATATGTATTGCTTCAGTTTGAGACCAAGTATTACTCTCGTAATACTTGGTTCACTCAAACTATGGGCTCTGATACCATCCTGTGAAGACCTTCCCTTACGGGGCAGTCCTCAGGGTCTAGGTCCAACATCATGCAACACGATATCAATCATAACTAAGATAGAGTAATTTAAGTTGCGGAATTTCAGATTACAAGTACAAACATTAGGATAAGTTTAATACAATTTTAGTTCAGATTACAATTTTTAAAATTAACTAATAAAGGGTACCAGTCTAATCTAATACATGTCATCATACAATCAAATTACATCTACCCAGACCACCACAATTATCATCTGCCAATCAGTACCGAAGGGTTTGTTGAGTAGTGGTCTATAGAATACTTCAATCTTGATCTTGTAAGACCTAAGAACTAGGTCCTGCAGGTGACTTTACTTTATCTTTTCCTGTAAAAAGGTCAAATAGCAACTGTAAGCAAAGCTTAGTGAGAATATAGATTTTCAGATTCTCATGCATTAATCAAGCGGATCATGGGTCAAAGCGTGATATGTATGGACTGCCGCTACAGCCACTCATGATTGAGACATAGAATTCATAGAATTGGATGATGTTCAGCCCACGCTCATGCTTTTAGTGGAAGCTATCCACTTATGCTGGGCTAGCTACCAGCGGTCTTCATGGGGGAACATCGGAGTGTCTATACCAAGTTCAATAGAATTGGTGAAATAGCATGGTCTAGAACAATAGACCGACAAAGCTAATCATGCTAAGCTGAATCAATATGTCGAAGATGCGAGTAATAATGAAAGCATAAGTCATCAAGGTCATGATAGCAATAAGCTCATATCAATATCTGAACGAAATTATAAATACAATGTCATGCGAAGTGATAAGTCAAATAGCCATCATGATCCACAGGGCATCACCGAACCATGGTGTGCACAGGTCACAATCCAGCTGAGCATTCATGAATGTCAAATAATCTATCATCAACAATATATCTCAATCGGAAGTCTAGCATGCAAAAACTGAATATCTATAACTCACAGTTTTCTGTAGGTCTTTATCAAGCAGATTTATAATCCACCACCTGAGTTATCCCAGGATTTATCTTTAATCTTTCTGAACTCTGGCTTTGCCTTTTCAATCTTTAATTATTTGTTCAGATTTATCTGAACCTGTCCAGAATAATATTACATCATTGTCAAGAACATTTTAGATCTTTATCTTTATCTAATCTGATTCTGATAACTGATCACTCATTTAATTATTAATTGGTTAATTTTCTTTGTATCATCAAATTCTCAAAAGATATATATAAAAATATTTATTTATATATATTACCTTGCTTTATTCATAAATATTAAATTCTTATATAAAATATGTAAAACGGGCCACCCGAATTGGCAACCGAATTCGGACCTATCCGAATTAATTTATTCGGATTCGGACCGAATATGGATCAATTGGAAGCATCCTAATTTGGGACATCAGGACAAGGCTGATCTGGATTGAACCACTTCCTCATCCGAATTGTACAAGAAAAGCATAGAACTCGCCGAGTTAGCTCGGTGAACTCGCCGAGTTCATGCCCGAAGTACGGACCCTAAACCGGATTTCGGACCATCCGAATTATGTTGACCCATCCGAATTCGGGTCCGACCGAGATCGGTTCTAATTTAATTTCGGTCCAAATCTAATTTCGGTTTTCATCCGAATTCGGGTCCCAACCGAATTCGGATCCGATACTTATGAATTTTTGAAGAAATGTTCAAGTTGTTCTTGGGAACTCGCCGAGTTCCCCTATGAACTCGCCGAGTTTACTTGCAGATTTGCAGGTCGACCCTTACGGGTTTTACCAAAGATTCACCAAACTTAAATTTTAATCACATGCAATTGAATCTGAGATTATATTGTCATTTTTGGGACGTTTTTACACTGTTTTCTCTATATTTAAACACTTTAAATCATCCAGATTTATTCAAAATGTTGAATTTTTCTCAAGAACATGAAAGATTATAAAAACTCAGATTTTTGATGATGTTGAATGATTTAAGCTACGATTTCTGTTTCTAAATCATTTATGGGTTTCATTACATGATTTCTAACCAATATTTCAAACACATAACATAATCTTTACAGATTTATAAATTCGAATTTGTACATTTAAATTCTTAAAAATACAAACTACAACTTAAAATTTAGTTGTATTACCTTAAATTTCACTTGATTCTTGATATACTTCAGTTAATCCACGAATTTCTTCCTCTGATTTTGATTTCCAGCAGATTTTTAGAGACTTTAGAGAGAGAAATTGAGAGAATTTGAAGTTGTAAGATGATGATGAAGATGAAGAAATAAAAGACTTATGGTCTTTTATTTCTAAACTTTCGGATATTGACACATTTGGTCCCTCCACATATGATTTTCATTACAATACAGATTTATCTTCATTTTATCATCACTAACTTAATGTATCTTAATTAAATATTTTCATTACTTAATTAAAATTACAATACAAATAATGTTATAAAATTACATTATCAAATCAAAAGCAGAAAATAAAGTTAAGTCAAAAGCTAGGTTGTTACATTACCACAGGTCCAAACAACAAGTGGTTCGTCGACAGTGGATGCTCCAGGCACATGACAGGGGAACGAAGTCTTCTTACAGACTTCAAGGGTGGGAATCGGGGGTTTGTATCATTCGCCGGTAACAAAGGAGGAAACATCACGGGTACCGGAGTGGTCACTAATGGGACGATCAAGTTGGACCAAGTTTATCACGTTGATAAACTGGTTCTCAATCTCATTAGTGTATCTCAAATCTGTGACAAGAAGAACTCAGTGTTGTTCACGGACACTGAGGCGTTAGTGCTAAAACCGGGATTCAATATTCCTGAAGAATGGGTATTGATGCGGGCGCCAAGGAAGAATGACTTGTACATGCTAGATATGAACAAGCCGGAGACTTCGATGGGGCCAATCTGTCTATTATCAAAAGCTTCGGAGACGGAATCGGTACTGTGGCACAGACGCATGGCTCACTTGCACCTAAGGAAGATGAACTACATAGCGAAGAATGGACTGGTGCAAGGTGTGCCTATCAAGAGCTTTCAGTTCGAGGACAAGTGTCTACCTTGCAAGAAGGGCAAACAACATAAGAAGACACACAAGTCCAAGACGCAGAACTCCATAACCTCAACATTCGATTTGTTGCACATGGACCTCTTCGGGCCAATCAACAAAAGGAGTATAGGAGGTAGTTGGTTCTGTTTGGTTATCACTGAAGATTACTCACGCTTTTCTTGGGTTTTCTTTTTAGGTACAAAGGACGAGACGACTTCCAAGCTCATCGGGTTCTTAGACCAAGTAGAGAATTCCTACGGAACTAGGGTTAAAAGAATACGTAGTGATAATGGAACTGAATTCAAAAACACTGTAATTGGTGTATATTGCCTATCAAAGGGCATAGTGCATCAATTCAGTGCACCATATGAGCCTCAACAAAATGGGGTGGCCGAACGTAAAAATAGGACATTGATTGAGGCTGCAAGGACTATGCTTTCGGATTCAAAGCTTCCTACCATGTTTTGGGGGGAGGCAGTGAATACCGCGTGCCATATTTTAAACCGAGTCCTTACAGTCAAATCTTTGAACAAAACATGTTATGAAATTTTGAATAAACGGACACCTAATTTAACTGGATTCGAACCGTTTGGGGTACCATGCACTCATTTACGTACAAAACATCAACCGAAGTTTGGTGAAAAGGCTGACGAAGGATACTTCCTAGGTTATGTGCCGAACTCACCAAACAAACGGGTTTTTAACAAAACAAATGGTACAGTGGAGATTGTGTATAACATTGAAGTCACAAGTTATACACATGAACCCCAAAAAGGTCCGGAATGGATATTTGACTATGATAAATTATTTGAGTCATTTAACATTCCTTTGGATGATAATGCAGGTACAATCGAAAAGGACATGGCGACGTTGCATCTGAATGACGATGGCCATACCTTTCCGAGGACTACGTTTGAATCCACATCCGAGCCTACTGCGACAGGAGATGGATCTCCAGAAGTTGCTGATCCAGAAGCACCTACCACTGAGAATTAGACTCAAACATCAAGTTCCAACTCTGAGGAAAACGTCCATGAGGAGGAAAACGTAGAAACTGAGTCTGTTCCCCCATTAGGTGAGATAGGATCTAACTTAGGAGATAATCTAAGGGTTGATGAGATAGAGACCTCTAGGATTAACAAGAACCATCCTATAGAAAGCATCATAGGAAATCCTAACGAGGGTGTGAGGACTAGGAGTAGTTTAAATAACAACACTGTGTTGTTGTCGATGATAAACGACTCTGAGACATATCACACATGTCTCTATTCATGTTTCATATCGCAAGTAGAGCCTAAGAATGTGCAAATGGCACTTAAGGATAACTCCTGGGTTGAAGCGATGCAGGAAGAACTTTCGCAATTTAGGAAACTAGAAGTGTGGGAGTTAGTTCCATTACCTCGAGGGGAAGTTGCCATAGGAACCAAATGGGTTTTTAAGTGCAAGAGAGACGATCGGGGTATAGTCACGCGCAACAAGGCTAGGTTAGTTGTAAAGGGTTTCAACCAAGAGGAGGGAATCGATTACAATGAGGTTTTTGCACCAGTAGCAAGGCTGGAAGCCATTAGGTTGTTTCTAGCTTTTGCCTCCTTCAAGGGATTTAAGGTATATCAATTGGATGTTAAGAGTGCTTTCCTGTATGGAAAAGTGAAGGAGTTGGTGTATGTAGAACAACCGCCCGAATTTACAGATCCAAAATATCCTGATAGAGTATATCGTTTAGATAAGGCTCTATATGGATTGCATCAGGCACCTAGGGCATGGTATGAGACTCTATCCAACCATTTATTAGAGAACGGGTTTTAAAGAGGTAGGATAGATAGTACTCTGTTTGTTAAGAGGAAGGGAGAACATTTTATCTTGGTACAAGTGTACGTCGATGATATCATTTTTGGATCATCAGACGAACAGATGTGCAAAGATTTCGAGAAGGTGATGAAGTCGAAATTCAAGATGAGTGCTATGGGAGAGTTAAATTTCTTTTTGGGGTTACAAGTTGACCAGAAGAAGGAAGGGATGTTTATCCATCAGACGAAGTATGTCTATGACATATTGGAACGTTTCGGGATGGAAGGAACAAAATTGACTGCCCATTTCAGCACGCCGATTCAAGTGAATCATAATCTCGGACCGGGTAGTGAAAGTAATACCGATGTGGATCCGACGTTATATCGGGCCATGATTGGATCACTTATGTATTTGACTGCTTCAAGACCTGACATTATGTTTACTGTGTGTATTTGTGCTAGGTTTCAAACTAATCCGAAGGAGATGCACATGAAAGCTGTGAAGCGAATTCTACGATACCTCAAGTCGAAACCGAAGCTGGGACTTTGGTATCATGCGGAGGGAGATCTAGAGTTGGAGGCGTTCACGGATTCTGACTACGGAGGATGCAGCTTGACGCGCAAATCAACAACTAGAGGTTGTCAGTTCCTAGGAGGGAGATTGGTATCCTGGCAATGCAAGAAACAAACATCGGTAGCCGTGTCAACGTGCGAGGCCGAGTATGTTGCTGCTGGTAGTTGCTGCTCACAGGTTCTGTGGATA
The DNA here is from genome assembly GCA_020465985.1 of Centrapalus pauciflorus. Classification (NCBI taxonomy): domain Eukaryota; kingdom Viridiplantae; phylum Streptophyta; class Magnoliopsida; order Asterales; family Asteraceae; genus Centrapalus; species Centrapalus pauciflorus. Next base: position 10,925 of record JAANYP010000081.1, on the reverse strand, counting down.
CAACAACAATTGCGGGATTACGGTTTGGCTTATACTCAAACTCCAATTAGGATAGACAATCAATCTACAATTGCTATAACTAATAATCCAGTTAAACACAACAAAACAAAGCACATAGACATTAGACATCATTTTATTCGTGATTGTGCTGAAAAGAACTTAATCAAATTGGTAAAAGTGGCAACAGAAGATAATAATGTTGATTTATTTACCAAAGCATTTGATAAGTCACGGTTTGAATATTTAATTCAACTAAATGGAATGCGCAACCCAGAGTAATTTGGCCTTAGTGGTAGTTTATTTCCTTTTATAGTAGTAGTATTTCTTTCTTTTTATAGTAATTCTGCTAATTTAGGATAGTTTCTATTTTTAGTAACTTTCTATTTTTAGTAGGTTAGTAGGTTATCTTATTTTATTGCTATTTCTTATGAAAAACAAAAGAAAAAAGAGAGAAAATTATAAAAATACAAAAAAAGAGAATATCAGAAAAAAAAGAGTTAAGTCTTAGAAGCATAGGTTCAAAGTGACGAAAATTAGCACAGTCGTTACAAACTCTAAGTGTTTAGGCTTTCACACATAATGCAACTAAATTCTAAGTGTTATAATTTAGTTTAGTTTGATGTTTTGGTAGGCATAATACATATAGGGAGTCTTAAGGCAAATAAAATATTCAAGAAAAATTCAAACGTGTCACTAACTTAGATGTACGACCAATCGGTCTTAATTTTTATGTACAAGACATACAAGCTTTGAGTCTAAATGAGGTATGCAAACTTTCTGGGGATGTATGGAAACATCAAATACATCTTAAAATGGAAAGAATAGAAAAGTCATACAAAACTGAGAGTCGAAAACATGTAACTCTGTTGTACGTAAGTACAGACCTGTTGCCTCTGTTTAGATTCGGGTTAGCAAGATATGTCGCTTTGTTGTACGTCAGTACAGACCTGTCACCGCTGTCTTGCTAGCTTTAAAAATAAACCTTAAGTCAAACTAAGACACTTTGTTGTATGAAAATACAGACCTGTGTCCGATGTTTGTCTTTTAAAGAAAGTTTGCAAATACCAACAACTTAGAATCTTTGTCTGTGTGCCTTGATCATAAAAGTATGTCTATGTCTGAGTCACGTAAGATAATTTCATGATAAATAAAAATGCCAAGGGATTTTCCAAAATGTAGAATGTTTAAAGGGGTACAATACCAACAATCGGCTAAATGGGTATTTCACGACAAACAATCAAAGGAATCAAAAATACCTAAGTGTGAAAGTTTAAGTACTGAAAGTGAGTCTCTGACATCGCTATCTGATTGAACCTCTCTTAGACTATACTCATCAAAAAGATTTTGTTTAGTTTTTAGCTTAGGTTGTAAATTTTAATAGGTATAGCTTAAGTCTAAGTTAAACTTTTTAGTAAAAATTTTTATTTTATTTTACCTTAGTTTATTTTATTTTAGTTTACTTTTATTTTTATTTTTATTCTTACTTAGGAAAAATGTCCAAAATTACTGAGGGTGCATTCATAGTTGGATAAAATAAACACTGCGCAGTGATAATCATGTGCTTAGGGTAAAAGAGTTGGCATAGTTTATCTTGTTACACAATACCGTTGAAAAGGTTGAAAAAGTTGAAGTTAGTTCAAAATTTTCGAAATATTTCTAAGTATTTGGTGTTATTCGAGTTTAGTACAGACTCGAAATGGTGTGGTTTCGAATCTGTCAGTAGATTCGACATTGGCCTTAGAGTCGAAGGTAGGTGGTATATATAGGTTAACAGTGAAGTCATTAACTACTTACTGTTTTCGAATCTATATCCTCGAATCTACTTAGGCGATTTCGAATCTGTTGCTCGAATCTACCGTTTCTCTCATAAACGACAATTTGTCGAGTTTATTGCTAAGGAGTTAGAATTACTATTGTATCTAGGTATAATCAACTTGATTGTACAAGATTCATGTAGTTTTATACACCATTTTAGTCAAAATCATCGATTTTTGAAGGTTCAAGGGTCTAAATCGTGTTTTCCAAAAATTACCAAGATTGGACCGATAAATAGTCAAATTAAATGCACATATCTGTGATTAGTAACTAGTAGGACTAATGAATGTAATTTTCTAAGTCCAAAAAGGTTAAAATCAAGAGATTTGGTGTTTCAGTAGGGTCGACGGTTCGAATCTGTTCCTGAGGTTTCTCGAATCTGTCATTAAACTCGAGAAGGACACTAGATTTGATTATGTCATCAAACTCGAAAGGGGGACTTATTCGAATCTATTAAATTCGAATCTGTCTTTTATTTGCATTATTTAATTTAAATTTTATTAAACTTGTAGAAATTTAATTGTGTTGGATTTTGTACTTAAACGAGTTCAAAATAAAACAGATTTGAATTTAAACAAGTTTATTGATTTTTAATGAATCTAATAGTTTATTTTTGTGCAGATATGGCTGTTCGAGTGTTTGTGCCAAAGCACAATATGGTCCTTCACCCCGACCATCATATCCCTGAGGCGCAGGGATTCAGACAAATGTTGGATTTCCTAGTAGAATCTAGGATTGGTTTTGCTTTGTCCCATAATGTTCAGATTGTTCTACCATATATTCGTCAATTTTATGATCATCTTCAGGTAGACTGCTCTGTCACTCCGACAGTGCTAAGAACTAGAATAGCTGGCCAACCGCTAGTGTTTTTTGCGGATATGCTGCGTCAGGTGTTGCAGTTGGGTTCACAGGAAGAGGAGTCTGGGCCAATCGACTTTCCTCTGAGTATTAGGCAAGCGGCCTTTCAGAGAATGGGTTATAGTCTTGATGTGACGAAGGTTTCTTATATGAAGAGCGGGCTAATCGGCCAATGGAGATTTCTGGCTCATGTCTTTATGGCCTGCTTTGCACCAAAGAAAGCCGGTTTTGACTATATGGTCTCGAAGATCCAGTCTGGGATTATCGCGATAGTGTATAATCGACCATTCAGTTTCTCGGAAATGTTTTTCTCCGAATTTGTTCATCAAATCACCGCTCCAGAAAATCAACAATTCCTGTTGTATCCACGGTTCATCATGATGCTTATCAGGCATTTCTTGCCGAATCTGCCTCAGTCGAATGAGATTCAAAGCGTAGCTGTAATGGATAAGAGGATCTTTGCTGATTGTTCCTCGCACAGAGGAAGATTGGCTGTTCCAGTTGAGCGTCCATTGTTTGGAGCCATCTTGGATAGGAATGTTGAAGCCCCAGATATTGCCAACTGGGCAGGGGAAGTTGAAGTTCAATCGAGATAACCGCAGCCACAACAACAACAACAACCACAGCCACCGCGTGCACAAAGGCGAAGACAAAGAACCTCTGCAAGTCAAACTCAGGCGTCTAGGCCTTCTACCAGTCAGCAGCCAGAAATACAAGAAGCAGGGCCTTCAAATGTCCCAAGCGAAGCTGAACAGTTATGCCAAACTCTAAATGAAATTTGGGAGGCAGGTCCTCATGCAAATGAAGATATAGCTGCAGCGTTAGTGGGAGAATTACTTGAGCCTCCAGAGGGAGAAGAAGATGTGTTGAGAGATGTGGACGAATATGTGCCAGAGCAGACTGGTACTGATGAGTCATCATCTGCAACCGAATCAGAAGAAATGGAGGAAATCGAAGTTGAAGGTCCCGAGTCAGAAGCTACAGAACCTCATATTCAAATAGGAACTTATGGTTCACGGATAGTAGTTAATGAAGAAGCTTCAAGGAGGCGAGTAATAAGAGAGGCTGATGAATCCGATTTTGAAGAAGAGGAAGTTGCACCTTTAGTGACGAGGCAACGGGCCAAACGTCATAGATTCATGCAAGGATCATCTTCAGCATCAGCAGATCAACCAGAAATTCAGCAACCTCAAAACCCTCAAACTCAGGAATCTCAAACCACTTTTCCACCACCACCACCTCAAGATGAACCATATATCCCATCGCCAATCATTCCAACTCCGCTACAATCCATCCCATCAACCTCATCCACATATGCCGATAATCAAAGGTTTTTGCGCTTAAAAGATCGAGTTGACTTCCAGGAAATCAAAATCCTTGGGCTAACAACGGCAATCGGTGAGCTTCAGAAGCATAACACAGATATTGATAAGGAGAATGCCGATTTGAAAAAGATTGTAGAGAAAGTCCAGGAAGAGAACACAGAGCTAAAATCATTTGTAGCAGATCAGGCAGCTGAGATAAGGTCGATGTGCTCCCTAATTGAGCAGTTAATAAAAAATTTACAGGCTCAGGGGGAGACGTCGTGCCGAGATCAACAAGTACAGAGGCCAAGGGATGATGATGAAGACAACCAAGGCAATGATCCCAGCCCTAAAAGTCAGAATGAGCCAGTAGATTTTTCTGCTGCTCAGACTGCTCAATCTCAGGGGGAGCCTAGTCTAGCAGGATGAGAAGTAGGAGAAGCGAGTTCATCTAAGCCTACAGATTTTGAGATTAGTGAGATGATCGATGCTCTTATGGATCTTGATGATGATCCGATGGATTTGGGTTTCGATTTTGAAGATGAAATGGAAGAGCTAGAAGAGGGTGAGATTGTACCTGAAGATATTGTTGACTGGAAATCAGATGACGAGATATGTGCTGATGAGGATGATGAAGCTGATGAGATCATCGTGCAGCAAAACCCTATCACTGATACATACATCATAGAAGGCAATGATGTTGTTAACGTAGAAGTAGTGAATGCTGCGTTAAATGTTGAGTCATCAGTAGAGGAACCAACCAGAGAACTAACAAATGAAGAGAAGAGAAAATTGTGGTTCAGAGCTGAACAGAAGGAGTTAGAGCTTAAAAGGAAAATGAGGGTGCCGGGTACTGGGAAGTTGTCTGGAAGCATATTAAGCTGGTTCTTTGATCGAGAACTGCAGCTATTCATAATTAAGAGGAAAGACGGGATCCAGTACCTGAGACGAACTCTGAAAGCTTTCAATTCACTGCCAAAGATCGAGATCACAGCGTTAGCATGGAAAGATCTGATTAATATTGGCAATGATCCCTACGCAGACGTAATTGCAAGAATCATAAGAAAAGAGGGAAGATCAAGAAAGTTTGAACGCCTGAATCCAAGGGTTGGAAAAAGAGTAGAAGATCCTTCACGTATTGATCCTCTAACTGGGCGACCTTGGATGAGGATCCATTACAAACCAGTAAGATGTCTTAGGAAGGTGCCGCTCAAGCCTATGCCACAGAATGTCTTGAAGAATCTGCATTGGTGGTATGCTGAGAGTGAGACTGGAGAAGCGGTCATGGAAGATTTTGAAGAAAAAGTTATTCTTAGAGTCTACGATCCTCTTCACCTAGTAAATCTTTCTAGAGATGATCTTCATATTTTGCATGCTTGTAAGATTTCTAGTGATGCACATATGGATAGTGAAGCTAGGAAATATGAGAATGTAGTCAAAGTATGTGTTGAAAAAGGCTTGTATGCTGGAAGTAGTTTGAACAAATAATAAACAAAGTTCTTAATCAAATGTGTGAATTATTAGAAGCTATCGTCAAGGGGGAGTCTGTTGGTACATCCTATGTGACGATAGCAGTCTAAGTGATCCTACATTGTGATTCTAGCAAGTGTTTGTTATATATGTTTATATATGGTTGATAATTATTATTGTTTGTGTGTTTGAACTTGATGTAACGTATTACAAGAAGTTCAAACATAAAGATCAAAGATAAAATCAATCATAAGGTAAAAACATAAGGTTCAATACTAAGTTGAGTATGTGAAATAGTTAGATTCGAATTCTATAAGGTTGTGTTAGGCACAAAAAGGCCTCAGTCAAACCTGCTCTACATCTGAGGGGGAGATTTTATAATCAAACCTGTTGATACATTTGAAGGTTGAATTTAAGGCCTGTTATATGCCTTATTGAAACCTGAAAATGATTTGCAATATCAGTCTAAAGCTGTTCTATACGTTGCATGTGTTGCAACCAAGACAGTTTGTCCAAGCTGATCAGTCTGCTGATCAGGCTGGACATAAACTGTCTACGCTGCTCTACACTGTTGAGCAGCTTGGGCATTTTTAAAGTGTTCTGTTCTTTGTGAACAGAACCTGTTCTTTGTGAACAGGCTAAACACTTATGGAATTTGTTTCCAAGTCATCATGTATTGTTTTTAACTACCAGATCAGTTTACTCAGTTGAAGACAAAGTGGAAAGCAGAACCGCTCAGCCTGCCCAAGCTGTTCTGTTACATGAAGACAAACGGATATTTGAAAAAGAGTGACAGACCTTTTTCTTATATCAAAATAGGCCTTTACAAGGAAGAAAGACGCAAAGTTGACATTCCTAAAATGGTTAAAGGCAATGCAACAGTAGAAAGTAAAAAGACAAAAGTTCTGCACAAGAGAAGGCAAGTCTGCTTTTCAGAAAAAGTGCAGAAAAGTTATATTGTCTTTTCAAACAAGACTTCTCCTTTTTCATTCCGTCCAATGAAGATGTTTCTCTTAGATCCTCTAAGTGAGTATAAAAGGAAGCTTCTAAGGTCAGAAAGAATGTGAAGAAAGCTAAGTGCTTAAACCAAGAGTGAACGTGCAAGTGTGATATTCATGCATGCAAATCTTCTGTAAACAAGCTTCTGTGTGTCTAAGCTGTTTACCAAAGCTGTTCCTTAAAGTCTTGTAAAATACAGTGAGTGCATCTTAGTGAGTGTGTTCATTGTAATCTAGTTTGAGTGTGTCTTAGACTAGAAACCATACTGTTGTATTCTGTCATCTCAGCTTGAACAATTCCGCAGTCAAGCTTGTTTGTAATTAACATTTGTTGATAATACATACAAACATTGAGAAAAAGAGTGTGTAGTTTTTAAATACTGTATTCACCCCCCCTCTACAGTTTATTACTATATACTTTGGGAACCTTTCGGGACCTACAACTGGTATCAGAGCAGTTTAGAGTGTGTGTCATTCTAGATCTCTCATAATCCCAAGTTTCCATGGACAACAGTGCTGCAAACTCTTCTTACTATGACAATGGCTCTATGGGCAAGCCTCCAAAATTTAATCATCAAAACTTCTCTGGTTGGAAGTGCAGAATGATGCTCTATTTAGAGAATCTGGATGTACAACTGCCAGAGATAGTGATGGAGGGTCCCTATGTGCCAACCTCTGTTACTACAATAACTCCAGCGGTTGAAGGAGCTGCTCCTGAAATCAGGACCTTTGAGAAAGCAAAAGCTCAATGGTCTGATGAAGACAAGAGAATGGTAGCTCTGGATGCAAAGGCCAGAAACAACCTGGTCATTTCTCTTCCTGATGATGTGTTCAAGCAGGTTGAGAAGATGAAGACTGCAAAGGAGATGTGGGATACTCTGTGTACCGTCTATGATGGACCCACAATCACACTGGACAACAGGATTAACAATCTTGTTAGACAGTATGAACTCTTCTTTGCCAAACCAAAGGAGTCTCTCACAGAAACCTACACCAGGTTCACTGCTCTGGTGAATGATCTCAAAGCTGTTGGGATCACCAAGGACAGTCTTACTTTGGTGAACAAGTTTCTGGACATTTTACCTGAGGAGTGGAAATATTTCTCAACCATCCTAAGAAACTCAGGTACTATCAGAAGTATGGATCTGGTCAATCTGTATGGATCCTTACTGAATGATGAACAATCAAGGCAGCAAAAGAGGAATGCCTTGGAAATGTCCAGAAGAGGTACAGCCTTTGTGGCTAATGTGAGACAGTCTGTTAATCAGGTGAGTGATGTGTTCACTCAACCTGATCAACGGGATGATGATAAGGAGGAGGTGTCTGAAGAAGAAGAGGCTGCAGATCTTACTGAACAAGATGATGAGCAAATGATAGCTATGCTTGTCAAAAAGTTCAGCAAGAGAAGATTTGGAAGAAGTATGCTACAAGGAGGTGCAAGTGCTGGCAAAAAGAAAGCATTTGACAAATCCAAGGCTGAGTGCTTCAAGTGTGGCAAAACTGTCCATATAGCTGCTGACTGTGTGTCAAAAGCTGTTGGTCAGTCATCCAAACCTATCAAGACTAACAGGGATGATGGCTATAGGGTTAAGTACCTTATGGCCATGGCTAAGCTGAGGAAATTGGAAAACTCTGTGTCTTCCAATCGCCAGAAGGGACTCATGGCTGAGACATGTGACTGGGAGGAATCTGATTCATCATCTGATGAAGAAGATAATAAGTGTCTGATGGCCAACTCTGATGTTCCATCAACAAGCAGTTTCAAACAGGACATGGCTGAAGCTGAAGCCTTCAGCAGCTTGGAGAACTGGAATCCTACAATGATGTATAAGGTACAAAATTTTATGGCTTAAAGTTCTGAAGAAAAAGTTAAAATGTTTGAATATATGCTTGTTGATCTGAAAGCTGCTGTTGAGAAGCATGATGCTTTATTATCTGAAATCTCTAAGCTTAAAGCTGATCTTAAAACTAATTCCAGTAAACTGGACAGTTTCCATAAGTTGGAAACTGAGCTTGATGAATTAAAACACGTCAACTCCATTTTACTGGAAGAAAAGAGAGAAACAGATATAAAGCATGCTAAGCTTCAAAAGATAGTTGACTCTTGGTGCCAATCTGCACAAAAAGTCAGCCATTGTATCAGTCAACAGATTCCTGCTCAAATCCAATCCTATCTTGGAGGGGATCTTGACACAGCAGCTTCCATTGTTGAAATAAGTAATTTGAAAGAAGACTTGTCCACTCTTGGTGAACTTCCAAATACATTCATCCAAAATGTGAATGGTAAACTTATTTCAACAAACAGTTTTGTCAGGCCTCAAAATACTGACAGCTTGTGTGAACTCAGCTCAAAAGCTGATGTTGGAGTTTGTTCTCCAAAACAGCCTGCTAAGTGCTCTGCTAGCTCACACAAGCAGAAGAAAGGAAAACATGCTCAAACTAAAGCTGTGGATGCTAAGCCTGTTGACAAAACAGGTTCAGAGTCCAAAGCTGTTGGTAAAAAAACATGTTAATCCTTTTGATGCTAAACATTTTGAAAATAAGTTTTCAAAAAGTAAGCAGCCTGTTTTCAACAAGGGTAAGTCTCAGGTTGAAAACAAAACTGCTGTGATTTCAAATAAGTTTTCAAATCATGGTGGTAAGTTGGTTTTAAATGAAAATAAGTTTTTCAAAACCAAACACAGTGAGTATGCTGATAGGCAGCATAAATCACAACTCAGTAGGGGCAAAGGCAAAGCCATTGCTCAAACTGAGACAACTGGGAATAAGTTTCCCAAACCTGTGGAAGCTCAAAAGCCAATCAAGCTTCCTGTCTTTGACATCTGTCCTCCCAAAAAGAGGAAAGAAGAGACAGTCAAAGCTGTGGCCTTTGAACTTACCACACAAGCTGTTGATTTTACAAAAAATGCTAAACCTGAAAGAATCAACAAAAACAGCTCATAATGTGTTTCTGAAGGTCCTTCTTCCAAAAGTACTAAAAAGAGAAAATGCTACAAGTGTGGGAAGAAGACACATCTGGCCAAGGACTGTCCTGAATCTGAGGACATGAGGCCTGTTGGCTCTGCTGTTTCCCTCACAGCTGTTACAAGCAGTGGTGGAAATGACATAGTCACTGAGGATGGTATTCAAACTGATACCATTCAAATAGGGAATATTAGTGTGGACATTCAAAATCCATCAACAAGTGTTGATGAAGTAGGAGAACTCATCTGTGTGATGAGTTCCCCTAAAAATAACTAATAATTCTCTTCTCACTCTGCAGGAAAAACAACCTTCCCAGGTTTGGTACTTGGACAGTGGCTGCTCAGGGCACATGACAGGTTGTAAAGAACTGCTAAGTGATCTCAGGCCTGAAAAAGGGCCAAAAGTCACCTTTGGTGACAATGTGCAGGGATCCACTGAGGGATATGGAACTCTTAAAGCTGGTGCTGCAGTGTTCAAAAGGGTAGCCTATGTGGTTGGACTAAAACATAACCTTGTTAGCATAAGTCAACTGTGTGATGCTGGCTACAAGGTTAACTTTGATGAGCACCTGGGTTACATATTGGATTCCCAAGGCAAAGTTGTGCTGTGTGCTCAACGAAAGAAAGGTGTATATGTTGTGGATATGCATTCTGCTGATCCCACAACTGAAACCTGTTTTCTCACAAGAACCAACGCTGATCTAAACTGGCTATGGCATAGAAGATTGTCACACTTGAACTTCAAGAACATCAATAAACTCTGTAAGAAAGAGTTGGTGACAGGTTTGCCTTCTATTACTTTTGCCAAAGATAGATTATGCACAGCTTGTGAGAAAGGCAAGCAGAGAAAAACATCTTTTAAATCCAAACATAATTTCTCTATTGATACTCCACTCTTCTTAATCCATATGGACTTGTTTGGACCTATTAATGTCCCAAGTCTAGGAGGAAGAAGATACACTCTTGTAATGGTTGATGAGTTCTCCAGGTACACATGGGTGATCTTTTTGAAGAGCAAAGGAGAGGCTGCGAGAGATATTATTGGATTTGTTAAAAAGATGGAAATGCTGAACTCTGCCCAAGTAAAGCAGCTTAGAAGTGATCATGGTACTGAATTCAGAAACAGTACTCTTGAAGACTTCTGTGAAGAGAAAGGTATCAGTCAAAACTTTTCAGCAGTAAGAACTCCTCAACAAAATGGAGTTGCTGAAAGGAGAAATCGAACTCTCATTGAAGCTGCCAGAACCATGCTGTGTGCATCAGGTTTGCCTTCATCATTTTGGGCTGAAGCTGTCAACACTGCCTGCTTCACTCAAAACAGATCCTTAGTGGTGAAAAGGTTCAACAAGACCCCTTATGAGCTGCTCAAAGGGAGAAAGCCAAATGTCAGCTATTTCCATGTGTTTGGATGTCCCTGTTTCATTCTGAATCAAAGGGACCAGCTGTCAAAATTTGAACCTAAAGCTGATGAAGGAGTGTTTTTTGGTTACTCTTCTATCTCCAAAGCCTACAGAGTA
>JAANYP010000080.1:60452-142148 GCA_020465985.1 Centrapalus pauciflorus | reverse complement strand
ATAAATCAGAATCATGCAACAAAAGTCTCAATTCACATAATATGCAGTTAAAGTGAAATCTACAACTCACAGTTACTGGTTATTTGCACTTTCTGGCTCTGGCTCAGTTGCTCTCAATCTGTTAATCATATCATTATTGATATTTATTAGCCTCAGAATCATTTGAATAATAAATTCAATGTTCATTCGTTGGTGTTTAATCTCAAAGTCTCATAAGATTGCATTTTCGGAAATCTGATCATATGTGATCGTGCATATATATATTCATATGATTTCTATTTTATGGTATTTCTTAATTTTATAGATCTTGATTTCAATATTTGATCATTCATATTTATATAAGGAATCTGTTGTATATATATATTTTGAATTATAAATACTGCATTCAGATTAGGACCATCCGAATTCGGATTATCCAGATTCAGTTCTAAATCATCCGAAATGACACATCCGAAGTTGGTCCGAATTGAGTCATCCGAAATATGAACCGAGATGGGGCACCATCCGAAATTTTGACACTTCATTCGAATTGTACAAGAAGCGCAGAGAACTCGCCGAGTTGGCTTGGTGAACTCGCCGAGTTCACGTCCGAAGTACGGACCCACAACCGGATTCCGGACACATCCGAGTTCGGTTCTATTTCAGGTCCAAAACTTATTTCGGTTCTCATCCGAATTCGGGTCCCAACCGAATTCGGATCCAATACTTATGAATTTTTGAAGAAATATTCAAGTGTTCTTGGGAACTCGCCGAGTTCCCCTATGAACTCGCCGAGTTCACATGCGGATATGCAGGTCGCAACTTACGGATTTTTATTAAAATTGCCCAAAAACACTTTTTAGTAACATGCAATGAAATATAAAGTGGTCTTATCATTAATTAAGTGTTTTTATACAATTTTCCTTATCCATAACATCATAATTCGTTCAAGATCATTCAAAATAGATTATTTTTTGTCAAAACACATTTTTACTTAAAATTTCAGATTTTGAACTTATTTGAATGAATTAATCCGTAGATTTTGTTTCTGATACGTCTGTTAACTTAAATTTACCATAATCTTCAGAAATTTTAAACATGCAACCTAAATTTCTTACTATTTAATCCTAGGTTTCGGTATCTAATATTGAAATTAGGGAGTTTAGTCAATAATTACCTCAAATTCGTGTGTAATCCTACATGCAACCGTATATTCTTGTAGTATTCTTCGAGATCTTCCCGATGACGTATAAATCTTGATGATCCGACGGTCGGTTTAGAAGAAATCTTAGAGAGATGTAGAGAGAGAGTAGAGAGAGAAATCTTAGAGAGAGAGTCTAGAGAGAGAGAGAAATCTGATTTTCTAAACTTAAATTCCGTTTATATACTCTAACTAGTTATGTTTGCTACTTAACCCACTATTACTTTCGTATCTTATATATCTTTTATTTAATTATCTTAATAATTTATTAAATCATAAATCATAATTTAAATATTTATATAATTTAATTAAAATATTTCAAAGACTTAATTAAATTATAATTCAAAGTAATGTAATAAAATTACATATTTGGTTCGATAATCAGATATTTATTTGGGCTAAAAGTTGGGTTGTTACAGAATGGGCTCCACCACGCACAAACTTCGTCCCCGAAGTTAGATATGTTCGAACAGACTTGGGCAGATAGCTTTTATGATATCTCTTAATTCCCAAGGCTGATACAAACTTTTGTGGTGTTTCCACTGAACGAGCACCATCTGTATTTCATGGTTTATGTTTCTTTGAAATTTTCAAGCACAAGAAACTCAAGTTTCTCTTCTGAGCTTCATATTTAATTCAATGTTTCGCTATTATGTAATTGTCGATGATTATTTTAGGAATTTCTGAATTATTATTCATACTCTTAATATATATGAGCTTTATGTTTTACGCCATAATCAATCCAGATAATAACTCAATATATGAGTTAGCTCATATATCTCCTTCGTTCGATCTTGAGCCAGTTATGGCTTTTTAAATCTCTCATCTGTATTATTGTAAAATTTTCATTTGCTATCTTATGCAATCACATAAGAAAATTTTAGGATTTCTGATTATCAGTGATATAGTCACTTTGTGGGCTTTTGAGATTTAACTTTATATCTCATTCAATTTAGCCTGCAGCTCAATATATATCAATTAGCTCAGATCTCTTTTTCATTTTCCTTTGAAACTAACTGTAAAACTTTTGGGAGTCTGATATCTGTACTTTATGTTTCTTTTATTGATGATGTTAAAATCATCAATCGCTTAGCCGATTTTCTGACTTGTGCTGACTTCTTATGAAGACTTATACTTTTCTTTGCTCTATCAAACAAATGAAATCTATCCTCCGGCGCAACAATTGGAGTTAACTCTTCATGTAGCGACTTCACCTCACCTACCTTGGTCTCAATTTGCGCTGTCATATCCGCCAAATCTTTTATGTATGCAATCTCTCGAGAAGTAAAATCCTCCAAGAAGATCGAATGTTAGAAGCCAAGAATGAGAGTTTGAGGCAAAATGTTGAAATGCTGCATTTAAAACTCGCCGAACAAAACAGGAGTTCGAACAAAGAATCAAAATTTGGAGTTACGATCGTCCACATCTTCTTCGCAACGGTTCAGCAGTTTATGGATATTAATGATATGAAAATTAATGCTATATAGAATCGAATTCCAGGGAAACAATTTAATAGAAATCGACAATTTGCTTAGGTTTTCTCGGTGTGATTCGTTAGACACGACGACAGATTCTGTTATTGAAGTCAGGTCTCGAGTTACCAGGGTTCCAAAACCGTCTCCACGACCATTTAGATCATCTTCTACTTTATCGTCATCGCCTTCCTCTATTAGTTCATTGTGTAATTCGGTCAAGATGCTTCGACAAAACTATAATCTTTAATTCTGTTTAATTATATGTATAGACTTAGGTTTGAATCTTCATTGGTGAATTTCTGCATTTGAATTACTTTACTATTTTGACGGAAGCTTTTCATTTTATTTGCATTTAGATGGAATAAGAATTCCATTTTAGATATCTCACTAGTCTCGCGTCGACATAGGGAGAATCCATTCTTACATTTATTTTGGCTTCTGACGGCTTTTCATTAGCCATTCATGGCTAATCGCTTGGCTTAACAAAGTTCTCAATCTATTTCTTTATCACTCTCGCTTTGTGTCTCTGACTTCTTTGATTTCAATTCAAGTTGTCATTCGGTGCTTGACAATTTGGTTCAAATACTTTTCTCATTAATATTTATTGGATCAACTACTTCTACCTCTGTCTCATTATAAGACACGCTGTAATCTTTCTGATTACTAGGATTTATGAAGTAGCTTATGTTTAGGATTATATTTTGATTTCTTAGAGCTTTTGAATCATACATGATTCAGATTACCATACCTATCTTGGTTTATAGGTATAATTTCTGATTGGAAGGTATTTGAATCATAACTTCAACTGATACAACCCATATGTCATTCGCATTATTCATTATCGATGACAGGGTTATACAGTTTACTCAATATTTACTTTGGAATTAGAATTCTGATGTTAACAGAATTAAATCATTTTAGCATATAAGAAATTTATTATTAGTTACCATTGAGGTCTTTTGGCGTCTCTGGTGTCTCCTCAGCATCTTCAGCAGTTATGTGGAAAGCTCGCGCCTTAGCTGTTGGCATCATTGTAGTACCCTGTTGGATTGCTCTGTCAACTGGTTGTTCCTGATTAGTAAGCACGCGTGTATTTGGGCAATGTTTGGCATAATGTCCACGCTCACCACAGTTGTAGCATACGTCGTTTCTTTCTGGGCACTCATCGATACTTATCTTTGTTGTATATATATTACCATATCTGCTATGCCAATGGCGTTTTTTTTTCTTTTTTTCTTTGTTTCAATTTTTCATAACACACCATTATATTAGCGTTATCTTTATTTAGCCCTTTTATTTTAATAAACTTTTGTTTATTCTTATTTTAACATTTATTTTTTTTCTTTTTTTCTTTGTTTCAACATGTCCAATCCGGTTACAAGTGTAACAGGTCACATCTCTAGGGTTGCAGCGTCCGCTATGAAATTTGTTACAACGTTTACATGGTCGTGCTCCTGACTGTATGGAATAAACTCTAGTCTTCTGAGGTGTAGAGGATGCTCGTGACTGCTGCTGACTGGATTTTGATGAACCGAAGAATCTACTGGATTTCTGTTTCTTAGGTGGAGATGGACATGTAGGATTTATAGCCATCATAACCGGTTCACAACTCGAATCTGTGAATTCCCGCTCCACCATCCTTGCTGCTTCCACTATACTAAGATACGTCGTGAACTTTATGCTGCTCATTTGTCTTCTATATATTGGATTCAGACCCAGTCTGAATCGGTTTATCTTACGCTCTTCTGTTGCTACTTGATATGACGAGTAGCCGCAAAGTCTCGAGAACTCATGCTCGTATTCATCAACGGTTTTAGTTCCTTGTTTCAATTGCATCAACTGCATCTCGAGTTCGTCTTGCTTATCCGTTGGACAGTATTTGGCGTTGAACATCTCCAAGAACTGCTCCCAGTCCAATGTCGTAATTGCTTCCTCACCATAGATGCTCCTTTGTGTTTTCCACCAAGCTCTAGCAGCTCCAACGAACAGGGCTGTAGCAAACTTAACTCTATTGTTGTCCAGACATTCTGAGATACTGAAGATCTCTTCAGTATGACTTATCCAATCTAACGCTTGTATTGGATCTACTGTGCCTTCAAACGTTAAGGCACCACTCGCTTTGAAGTCTTTGAATCTACAGCCTTTTGGCTGCACAACTCGCTTATTGACGTGCTCATTATCGGATTCCGATTCGCTTGACTGTTCAGTTTGCTTCGTTTTATGTTTATTTCTCTTTTCAGTTTTCTTTATTGATTCAATTTGCTCTAGCATAAACTTGTTTTGTTGCTCATTATTCTGGGTTATTAGTTGTTGCATCATTTCCAGGACTTGCTCTGGGGTCATGCCACCTGATGGTCCACCTTCTCCTGACATAGCTCTGAAATTCAAATCACTAAATGTTTAGATCATTAGCCTAGCACATTGTACCCTTTCATGCCCCGTCCTACTAGTCTCTGAAACCTATCTTAGTTCAAGCCATCCTGTCATGATTGATACTATAGCATTGCACAAGTTTGAGATCATGTATTACATGTAATACAATGATTCACTCAAACTATTGCTCTGATACCATCCTGTGAGACCCTCTGATTTCTCAAAGGTCTCAAGTCTAGGCCCAGTAGCAATGCAATATCAATCAGGAAACTAAGATAAATTAACAATTGCGGAAATAAAGTTAATTACAAACAGAGACAGAATTTTAAGTAGCAAAGTACAAACATCTAGACTATTACATCAAATCACATAATATAAACTAAACCCGAACCCCAAAGCTCTATTATCATCCAAATACCAAGATGTTGAAACAGGTTCTAATGCACTTCAAGCTCTTTCAAAGTCCTGACCTATGAACTAGGTCCAGCCAATCCTTTGCCTTTACCTGAAAAATAATGCAACAACGGGGTAAGCTTATTTGCTTAGTGAGAATGTAGAATTTCACATTTAACATGCAATTATGAACGCGGAAGCACATGCACTGCACTCGGCTCATGCACGGCTCAGCTCTATATGCACTGCACTAGGCTCATGCACAGCTCAATCTCAAAGGGTCATTGGCCAATTAATGCTCTTTTGATGCGCGACTTTTGCTCAGCTCCCAGTTATAAAACTGTTGTTGCTCTTGAGACTTTTAGACAAATTCATAAGGAATGCTCGGATGATGATAAATCCATACACACGCATCATTAGTGGGGATCAGCCACGTACTGGGCTAGCTACCAGTAAAAGCTCTATATGGATATCATCGGAATGCTCAGCTCTAGCTACCCTCTGTGCTTTCATCACGTAAATCAGCACATCATAAGCCTAACATTAACCCAACACTGAGCAATAGTGATGGTGTTAAGCTTAACAATCAAATGACTCGTCAAAGAATCGAATCTAGAAGAAGAAATACTCAGCTCAACAAATCATAGTAAATATACTATGACAATATTTCAATAAGCTCAAGATCAGATTATCAATAAATCAGAATCATGCAATAAAAGTCTCAATTCACATAATATGCAGTTAAAATGAAATCTACAACTCACTGTTACTGGCTATTTGTGCTCTTTTAGTTTCTGGCTCTGGCTCTGTTGCTCACAATCTGTAGTGGATAGAACCACTATCTGACTTATATCAGACTTTCAGATGCTCGCCATTTTACTCGTTGCTCAATCTGTTATTAATATCATTTCTGATATTTATTAGTTCTTATATCTTTTGAATAATATATATTCAGTGTTCATCATTTATGCTCAAGATTCATTCGTTGGTCTTTGATATCAAAATCTTATATTTTGATCATATTATCATCAATCTCTTAAATCTTATCAGAATCTTTCTATTCTTTGTCAGTAATAATGTCAAAGTCTTATAAAGTTACATTTCTGAAATCTGATCATTCATATTTATATTAGGAAATCTGTTGTATATATTTTGAATTATAAAAATCACATCCGGATTAGGACCATACGAATTCGGATCATCCGAATTCGGATCATCCGGATTCGGTTCCAGATTATCCGAAATGGCATTATCCAAATTTGGTCCGAAATGGTTCATCCGAACTAGCTTTGTCCGAAATGGCACCATCCGAACTCGGGTCATCCGAGTTCGGACATCCTTCCGTCCGGAATGGTACTTCATCCGAAATGGTGCTGAATCCGAATTAAGCACCATCCGAATTTAAATATTTTGTCCGAAGTATAGATTCGAAATGGGGCTTCATCCGAATTCGGTCTCATCCGAATTCGGATCCCATGTCTTCATATTTTCCAGAAATTTTGTCACACCCCGTTATCCCGGTTAGCAACGAAGCGCGACGTCGCGGAAGCGTAACCATAATCATAATGAACGACCACTATATGGACGTTTTCAAAAATACATCGGTGTTACTTTAAAATATATAAATGTTTTACATAACCCAAAATGATAAAGAGAAGTTCGCAAGGTACAGAGATTTAAATACATAATTAAATCATCCAAAATAATGCAAATAAATCTCTGATGGTTTGAAACTCAGTGCGACTCCTTAAATGCGGAAGCTTGAAAATACTACCGATGTGATGGAGTTGCCTTAATTTCCTGAAAATACACGCTAAAATTCGTCAACAAAATTGTTGGTGAGCTCATAGGTTTACACGTAAATCTGACTTGTATGGACAACAATAATAGAGATTGAATTTATAAAATCATAAATTCCATGTTATGTATTACATATAAACCATCATGCAACCGAAGCTTAATTAAAATGAGTTTGCCCTGTGCAGTATTACCATACGTAATACCGTGTGTTGAATATATATGCACCCGCTGTTAGCCGACCCGAACTAACCCGAGTGGGGGACATGACTCCCAATAGATCTATCCACAATATATTCGCGCTTACAAATAAATGTAATTAACGGTTCATGATATAAGGGCTGATAGAACCACATGTGTAATACATAATAGAAATGAACATATTTTCGTGTCCATATAAAAACGAAGCATGTATTTCATCCCCAAAACATAACAGTGTGAAAATAGGGGCTATGAGAACTCACCGGGATTGCGATGGCAAAATCTAGCGTAAAAAGCTTTTTAACGTGAATGGATGGATGGATGTGCCGCGTGAGTTTAATCGAGTCCTAAATGTTAATAAGGACTTAATATCTCTAATATATGATGATATATATATTTATGGATTTTTATGTCTTAAATCACCCAACATTACAAGTTCATAAATAAAACCCGCTTAAAACGTCTAGTTTATATATATATATATATATATATATATATATATATATATATATATATATATATATATATATATATATATATATATATATATATATATATATATATATATATATATATATAATTTTCCAGCTTTTTCGGAGGTTTTTCGGCCTACTTTGAGGCTGTTTTTGACCAAGCTCCAAAATGTTTTAGACTTTGGTTTTCTAGGACATTAAACTACTATATACAAAGGATTTTTAGAATCAAGAATGGCCATTTTTCGAGATGTTTAGGTTGGTGAAAAAGCTCGTTAAAAACCCTATGTTGGCCATTTTTGAGCTGTCAAACTTTCGGTTTCCCAAATAATTTCTGGAGGTCTTAAACTCCAAAATAAATTATGAAAAATTCCAGATCTATAGTTAAGACATAGATCTAACTTTTGAGACAAGAATCAACTCATTTCGTTAAGTTATGAATTAGTTATAATTTTTCAAAGTCGTTATAAATTTTCTGCCGAAAATCCGCAGTTTTATAAACTTGAAACAACTTATGATTCTTGTTGTTTATTCAAAGACCACTTGTATAAAAGTTGTAAAAGTTATATAACACATATATAACACATGTTTTCATAATATTAACATGTTTATAATGTGTTCATATATTCATATGCACATTTAAAGAAACAACTTAAAAATAAAAACTAGAAACTTATAAACTTGAGTTTGAATGAAACTTGTTGTTGTTGGTGATTATATATATTATGCAAGAATTATATAAACATAAATGTATGATGAAATAAGTTATTATTTACTTACTTTGAAGTATTTAGAATATGATTTTGAGTAGAAGTTGAAATCCTTTGCAAGATATGCACCAAAACTCTTGAATTTCTTGAAGAACACTTGAATGAAGAATTTTGTGATGTGTGTGTATGATGGCCGGATTTTATAGGACAGAAATGAGATGTTTTTGGTGTGTTTAAAATGAATGAAAGACTTCTCTATTTATAGAGGAAATTTGGTCTTTCAAATGATGAAAGGCATGGGAGACAAAAGTTGAGTACACTTTTTAACAAAATGATGGTGTTTAAAGTAATATTATTTAAATAAAAGTCAACTTCTAATTGGGCACATGACTATGGCCTTAAGGCCGGCCATATACATGATTTATACATGTATTTATATTTTTTTTTGTATAAATGTATTTAGAAATGTATTCTTGTATTTTCCTTTTCTTGAAATTTTATAAATACTTATGGATGAATTGTTTTAATGAATTGTTTTAGTCTTGCATAATTAATGTTAAGTAATTGTATTAGTGTATGATTAGTGTCACTAATCATAATTTAATTACGTACTTAGTTGAATTAATCCCTCATATTGTAAATCGATCGGATTAATTGATTTCCCGATTCATCGCACCGATGAATTTGATTCAAATTGAGTTGAATATTCTAATAAACCTTGTTAATCACTTGATTAATTTCTAATGACCACTAATTAGGTTATAATTTGTTATTGAATACATATTAGGTCATTGTTGCTAACCTGGTTTAGTGCCGGATGTTACAATAAACTTGGGATCTTGAAGTACACCTCTTCCATGAAAGCCTCTGAGCTGATCCCAGACGGCTGCTCTCCACCTGCTAGATTGCCTAAATGAAGCTGCAAGTCTGGAGGATACAAGCTGTCTCAGATCTACCTTGTATAGATCTGATGCTCTCTGAATGCATTTCTTCTGTGTTAAGGGATCTACAAAAAATGCCCCCAACTCAGGCTCTTCAATTATTTTGCCTTCTTCAAACTCTACTCCACTAGGCAGGCTGTAATCAATTCCTTTCATCTCAACAGCATAGTCACCCTGTTCAATTAAGATGAGGAGTTGTTCAAGCTCAATATCCTTCCTTGTCCTCCTGGCCTTGATTTTGGGTTGTGTCACATAGACACCCTCAATTCTTTTGAAATCAGGCCAAGATCCTTCACTCTCTCCATCAGCTTCTTGACATATGCTCTGACAGTCTTAGCCGTTTCTGACTTAGACTCGCTCAGAGCAACTGCCAACTCAACCCATTCCCTGTACCCCATCTGTGCAACATCAGTGTAGTCATAAGTGTCCAGTTCTGGGCCTGTTGCACCCATCCTGGTTATTTTCAATTTCCACTGACTGCCTTTTCTTGATATGGGAACAGCTTTGACAATTGCTTCCTTGGCAAGCCTTCTATCAGCAACATCCTGAAACTTTTTCCTTGCCAAGTTGTCAAAATAAAATTGGGCTCTAGCAGAGGGCACTTGTGTTTTTGTCACTGAGACCTGAGCACCCTTTTCTTTTTCTGATTCCTTCTCTCCTGCTGATCCCTTAGCAGCTTCCATTAGTTTCTTTTGCACATCCATAGAGGGCATTTTGATTTTTCTTGCCTCTTGGAGAGCAAAAGATTTAGCAGCTTTAGCAGATGCTTCTTCTTTCCTTAGAGCTTCCAGGGCTTGAAGCTGTTCTTCTCTGCACTCAAAGTATTTATGCGTAGGAAGACCCATTTCCTTAGCCCTGGCCTTGTGAAATTTGAGCTCTGCTGCTTTCTGCTGTTGAGGATCAACTGCTGCTTTTTCTTTTCCTTTAGTAGTAATAATAGCAGCTTCAGGAAATTCCTCCTCCTCTTCTTCTTCTTCTTGTAAAATTAGATGCCTCCTGCTGCTGCTTGGCCTATCCTCAGGAATGAATTCCTCCCCCTTAGATTGAGCAGGGTTTGGAGATTCAGCCTGAGTAGGCTGAGCAGCTTGGGAAACACCTTCCTTTGTACCTGTAGTTGATGTCCCTGCTGGTTGACCAGTGGGTATTGTAGGTACTGATTTCTCCTTAGGAGAAGAAGTTTTCTCCCCCTTAGACTTAGTCTTCGAGGCAGATGACTTCTCCCCCTTTGAAGGAGATGTACCAGCACCTTCAACACCTGGTCTGCCTGAAGACACATAGTCAGCAGGCTTGCCAGTAGCTTTGGCAACAGGCTTGGGGCCAACCAGGCAAGTCACTAAGAAAGCCAGGTTTTGCTTCACCTCTGCAAGTTGGGAAAGACAGGTTTGAAGAGAAGATGTTTGGGTATCAGCAAGCGAAGTCAGCTTGATGATGTTGTCTCTATCAGAAGCTGTGAACAGCAAACTTTGAAGTTGTGCAAGATGTAGTTCAAGAGAATCTTGCACATCAGCAAGTTTTGATGACACAGAATTCGATAGAGTACCAATAAGTGTATTCAAGCTGGCCAGAGTGGCAGGAAGTGTAGAATTGCAAGTAGTTAGGAGAGATGACAGCTGTTGAGAAATAGCTGTCAGTGAGGACACAGAGTCCTGTTGGATGGAAAGAATTGAGGATAAGGAGGTCGAGACAGTTTGCAGATGTGCAGTGAGTGCAAGCAGCTGTGAGGTGTTGTCAGTTGGTGGAATGACTGGGATGGAATCCTTGAACAAATCAAAGAATCCCTTAAGCTGTTCAGACACAGTGTCTGAAATAAGAGAGGGTAGAGAGGATATAGAGGTTTCTAAAGAACCAACTTTGTTGGTCAGCAAGGAAAGCTGATCCTTCAAAGGCAGGTCTTTAGGGGATGGAGGTGTATGAGTGGATTGTATGGAGTGAGTAGATGGTGATGAGGAGGATGAGGCTGGTGTATAGGGATGTGAAGGAGAAGGAGAGTGTATGGTAGAAAGAAGCTCCACAGCCTGGGCAAAAGTGAGGTTTCCCAGTCTGGAGGGATCAATGGGTCCTTCAGCAGTGGCAGTAGCTGCATCATTAGGAGAGGGGGTAGAGGAGGGTAACCTTTCAGACTCTGCTTGTTTTGCAGCACCATCATTAAGGCCAGTGGTTGTTCCCTCTGCAGTACATTGGTTTAACAGTACCTCATCATGGAGAGATGGAATTTGTATTTCAACATCAGCAGTGGTGAAACCTGCTGATGGAGTTTGCATAGAAGGGGCAGCCTCACCCAAGGGATGGTATGTTCCCTGAGGTTCATCAGCTTGGGTTGTTGGTCCCTCAACAGCTATTTGGTGTTGAACAGCTGTATCATAGGGAGCAGAAGATTGAGGCTGATCTGCTGGTTGGTCTAAGCCAGCAGGGTGGACACCTCGTGCAGACACAGGGTGCAAAGAAGTTTGAGGTGGGGACAGTGTGGACGCAGTATGGAGTGGAGAGGACTCCTGTCTTTCAATATTCTCAGCCTGTTGGGAGGCTGGAATAGTTGAGGTGGCTATCTCCGTTTGTACAACTGGTTCCTGTTGGGAGGAACCAGAGGGTCTAGGCTGACTCTGGGTAGACTCATGATGGAGTGAAGCAGGCTCCAAGTGTGCTGAACCTTCTCCCAAAAGAGGAGAGGCAGCAGGGGTTGCTTCTTTTTCAACTGAACCCTGTTGAGAGGGAACAGAGGGGCTAGTTTGGGTTGTTGTGGTAGCTGGTTTCTTTGTGGCGATGGATTTGCGATGATACAGTATATGATAGGATGTGGGTGAGGTTGGAGGGGAAAGAGGTTCAGATTGGACAGGTTGTGAGACAGGGTCAGCAACAGTGGGGTTGGCTTGTTCCATGGTCTCAGATGCCACAGAGGCACCAGCCACAGAGGCTTCAGGTTCAACGAATGAACCAGGGTGAGGAGCCTGCTCCCCTCAGCCACAAGCAGACTCAGGCTGAGCTGTTTTGGCCTTCTTGTGGACAGGCCCAACTTCAGTGGTTGCCAGGGTTCTTTTAACAAGCTTGGCCCTGGCTTTGGATTTTCCCTTGGGAGTAGTTTCAGGATCCACTCTCACATCAGAGGGACCTTCCACCAAACCTAACAGCCTCCTCATTGGTGTTGACAGAGGAGGCTCACTGGGTAGAACAGGAGTATAAAACACTCGATTTCCTATTACTGGAAAAACAGCAGTATGAAGAAGAGGTTGAGAATGATACAGATGCTCACCACAATGATGCTTGAATATGAGGCTCAAAACCTGGGATACCTAACAGCAGCTGGACGGTTTTCTTATTGAAATAGGTTCCTCAAATTCAGGAAAATCCACTTAGCCATGTCCAATGTAGTCCCATCCACCAGCTGTAGGACTATTGGGATTTCATCACGGCTCAGTTGGTCAAATGAACCAACCTTACTTTCGAAGCACATGACCACTGAGGCAAATAGATAACTGTAGGTAGGAGACAGATCCTTCCTGAACAGCGTAGCTCCGATTTTGGGTTCTGCACACCACAGAAGCATAGCAAATTCCCCATTTGGTCATTTTTAGGTTGAGGCTTGTCATATGGTTCAGCAGTTGGCAGATGAAGAACCTCCCTGAGAAGACCAGTCGTTATTTCAATGGTCTGAGTCCCATTGAGAATAGTGCCCTTAATGACTTTGGTGTCATGGTTGTAGGCACAAGTATACCAAAACTCATACACCATCTCCTGGTACAGGACACCAGGAGTGGCAGTCATTGCGTAGTTCAGCGGATGAACTCTTAGAAATTTCACCATCTGTTCATAACCTTTCCCCACATAGTTTCTGGGAATGGTTAGATTGGCAATGTAGTTGGTAGGCTTGATGGTCAGCATCGTGGTAACTGATGAGTGTTTCACAACATCATCACCAACGAATACTGGAAGAAAGGGATTGTTTCTTAAGCCATTTGTGAAGGTTTTGGATTTTGAGAAGCAGAAGACACTTAGTCAATTTAGGGTTCTTGAGGATTTCTGGAAATAGTGAGGAAGACGAAGATGAAACAGTAGGGGGTATTTATAGGATTTGAATGTGAGTGGGTATGAGAGAGAAACATTTGGGCGGTTGATTTGAAAAGGTCGTTAACGGAAAACGGAACGGTTGTCCATGTCAGATCGTTTGTCAGACCACTTGAGCCCTTTTTAATCACTAACACACGTAACCCACATTATCTGCAGTAATTAAGTTAAATAAAAACAAAAATTAAGTAACTTAATTGTGAAGAAAGGTAGTTAAAAACTGTTGGTCTAAGCTGTTGGTCAAACCTGTGATGAGTAGGGTCATCACAAGCTGTTCATTCTTCAAACTGTTCACTCTTCACACTGTGCCTTCAACCTGTGCTCTAATGTAAGATCAGGTTGTGTTCAATAGTTGAACAGGTTACAGGACAATGTCTTGTAGATCAGTGTGATTGAGTGAGCAGGGTGAAAAATAGACCATCAGAGCAGGTTTTAACTTTAGCCTATTATATGCTCAAGCTGTTCAAGTTTTTCAGAAAAATGACCAAGTACAGAACATGCATAACCTGTTCTGTCTAAGCTGTTCTGAAAAACATTGAGCAGTGTGAGACATACAAAGTCTTAGACCTTTGAGGACACTTAGTCACTCTTGTTTAACATGCCCAGCTTGCTGACAAGGTAATTAAACCTGGTTTCATCAAGAGGTTTGGTGAAAATGTCTGCAAGTTGTTTATTAGTGGAAATAAAACTTACCTCCACATTACCTTTCTGAATGTGATCCCTGATGAAATGATGTCTGACCTCAATATGCTTTGTTCTTGAATGAAATACTGGATTGTTGGAAATGGCTATGGCACTTGTGTTATCACACAGAATAGGAGTTTTCCTATACACAAACCCATAGTCTTCAAGCTGATGCTGCATCCACAGAATCTGCCCACAGCAGCTTCCAGCAGCAATGTACTCAGCTTCAGTAGTAGAAGCAGACACTGAGTTCTGCTTCTTGCTACACCAACTTATCGACTTACCACCAAGGAGTTGACATCCACCTGTTGTGCTTTTCCTATCTAGCCTGCAGCCTGCAAAATCAGAATCTGAATAACCTGTTAGTTCAAGGCTTGAGTCTTTGGGATACCAAAGACCCAAACCTGATGTGCCCTTCAGGTATCTGAAGATTCTTTTAACAGCAGCTAGATGAGATTCCTTTGGATCAACTTGGAACCTAGCACACAAACAGGTGGCAAACATAATATCAGGTCTACTAGCAGTTAAATATAGCAAGCTCCCAATCATACCTCTGTAAGCTGTTACTGAAACAGCTTTGCCACTGGCATCAGCATCCAATTTTACATTGGTTGCCATTGGGGTTTTAATAGGAGAACTTTGATCAAATTTAAACTTTTTCAAAAGATCTAAAGTATACTTTCTTTGATTTATAAAAATTCCAGTTGAGGTTTGTTTAACCTGTAATCCTAAAAAGAAAGTAAGTTCTCCCATCATACTCATTTCATATTTGGATTTCATGAGTAATGAAAAATTCTTGCATAACTGCTCATTGGTAGAACCAAATATTATATCATCCACATAAATTTGAACAAGCATAATATCAGATTTCACCTTCTTTATAAACAGTGTGGTATCCACTTTACCTCTGGAATACCCATTGCTCATAAGGAAATCAGTAAGAGTGTCATACCAGGCTCTAGGGGCTTGTTTGAG
The DNA here is from genome assembly GCA_020465985.1 of Centrapalus pauciflorus. Lineage (NCBI taxonomy): Eukaryota > Viridiplantae > Streptophyta > Magnoliopsida > Asterales > Asteraceae > Centrapalus > Centrapalus pauciflorus. Next base: position 126,887 of record JAANYP010000080.1, on the reverse strand, counting down.
ACCATAGAGAGCTTTGTCCAACTTATAGACAAAACCTGGATGTTGTTCATTTTCAAAACCTAGAGGCTGCTTGACATAAACTTCTTCTTGCAGCTTCCCATTCAAAAATGCACTCTTCACATCCATTTGAAATACCTTAATGCTCTTATGAGCAGCGTAGGCTAGATACAAACGAATTGCTTCTAGCCTTGCCACAGGAGCAAATGTCTCTTCATAGTCAAATCCTTCCTTCTGTCTATAACCCTGAGCAACCAGTCTTGCCTTATTTCTGATGACATGACCTTGCTCATCCATCTTATTCCTGAAAACTCATTTAGTGCCAATTATAGTTTTACCTTTAGGAGCAGGGACCAACTTCCATACCTTGTTTCTCTCAAACTGATTGCGTTCTTCTAGCATGGCAGTGATCCAATTGGCATCTTTTAGTGCTTCATCCACATTCTTTGGCTCCATTAGTGAAACAAAACTAGAGAACATACAGAAGTTCCCTAAGCTGACCCACCTTGTTTGTACCCCTTTGTTGATGTCACCAATTATTTGATCATTGGGGTGACATCTGATCCACTTAGGATCATTTTTCAATGATGATTCTCCTGAGTGGTTGACACCTTCAGCAGGTCCTGTTGAGCAGCTCTCAAGATTTTCAGACACACTGTTGTCTTGAGCCTGTTCACTTGTTGAACATGACTGACCACTGTTGAACATATCAGCAGAGGATCCAGGAAAATCAGCATTGATTGGTTCAGGACATGTAGTTGTAATTAAGTCAGTACACTTATTCACACAGGTTGTATTGACATAATCATCATCATGTCCATCATGATTAACAGGTTCCACACTGGATGTAGTGGAAGCTTCTGAGTCCTCTTCATTGTTGGAATGCATGAGATCATCAAAGTTGAATTCTCCTGAAACTGATTCAGGAACAGCTTTGGTGGAGGCATTCCTGGACTCTTCAAAGGTGACATTGATAGATTCATCTATCACCTTTCTTTTGTTGTTGTACACTCTGTAGGCTTTGGAGATAGCAGAGTAACCAACAAACACACCTTCATCAGCTTTTAGTTCAAACTTTGCCAGATGATCCCTTTGATTCAGAATGAAGCAAGGACATCCACACACATGGAAGTAGCTAATATTTGGCCTTCTCCCTTTCAGCAACTCATAGGGAGTCTTGTTGAACCTTTTCACCACTAAGGATCTGTTTTGGGTGAAGCAAGCAGTGTTGACAGCTTAAGCCCAGAATGATGAAGGTAAACCTGATGCACACAGCATGGTTCTAGCAGCTTCAATGAGGATTCCGTTTCTCCTTTCAGCAACTCCATTTTGTTGTGGAGTTCTTACGGCTAAAAATTTTTGTGAGATCCCTTTTTCTTCACAGAAGTCCTCAAGAGTGCTGTTTCTGAACTCAGTACCATGATCACTTCTAAGCTGCTTTACTTGAGCAGAGTTCAGCATTTCCATCTTTTTCATAAATCCAATAATTTCTCTAGCAGCCTCTCCTTTGCTCTTCAAGAAGATTACCCATGTAAACCTGGAGAACTCATCAACCATTACAAGAGTGTATCTTCTTCCTCCAAGACTTGGGACATTAACAGGTCCAAACAAGTCCATGTGGATTAAGAAGAGAGGAGTATCAATAGAAAAATTGTGCTTGGATTTAAAAGATGATTTCCTCTGCTTGCCTTTTTCACAAGCTGTGTAGAGTTTATCCTTAACAAAAGTCATGGAAGGCAAACCTGTTACCAACTCTTTCTTACAGAGTTTGTTGATGTTCTTGAAGTTCAGGTGTGACAGCCTTTTATGCCATAACCAGTTTAGGTCTGCATTTGTTCTTGTGAGAAAACAGGTTTCAATTGTGGGATCAGCAGATTGCATATCCACAACATATACACCTTTCTTCCGTTGAGCACACAGCACAACTTTGCCTTGGGAATCCAGCATGTATCCCAGGTGCTCATCAAAGTTAACCTTGTAGCCAGCATCACACAGTTGGCTTATGCTGACAAGGTTATGTTTTAGTCCTACCACATAGGCTACTCTTTTGAACACTGCAGCACCAGCTTTAAGACTTCCATATCCCTCAGTGGATCCCTGTACATTGTCACCAAAGGTGACTTTTGGCCCTTTTTCAGGCCTGAGATCACTCAGCAGGTCCTTACAACCTGTCATGTGCCCTGAGCAGCCACTGTCCAAGTACCAAACCTGGGATGGTTGTTTTTCCTGCAGAGTGACAAGAAGAATATTAGTCATTTTTAGGGGAACTCATCACAGAGATGAGTTCTCCTACTTCATCAACATTTGTTGATGGGCTTGTGATATCAACACTAATATTTCCTATTTGAATGGTATCAGTTTGGATTCCACTCTCATTGACTGAGATATTTCCAACATTGCTTGTGTTAGGAATGAGGGAACCATCAGAGTCAACAGGCCTCATGTCCTCAGTTTCAGGACATTCTTTGGCCAGATGTGTCTTCATTCCACATTTATAGCACTTTCTCCTCTTAGCATTTTTGGAAGAAGACCTTTCAGAAGCACATTCTGAATTATTTCTGTTGATTCTATCAGCAGGTTTAGCAAACTTATTACTATTTGATGAATCAACAGCTTGAGTGGAGGGTTCAATAGCAACAGCTTTGCCTGTCTCTTCTTTCCTCTTTTTAGGAGGACAGATGTCAAAGATAGGAAGCTTAATTTGCTTTTGAGCTTCCACAGGTTTGGGAAACTTATTCCCAAATTTCTCAGGCTGAGCAATGGCTTTGCCTTTGCCCTTACTGAGGTGTGATTTATGCTGCCTATCAACATAATCAATATTTTTGGTTTTAAAAGACTTATTTTCATTTAAGACCATTTTACCACTATGATTATAACTTATTTGAAATCACAGCAGGTTTGCTTTCAACATGAGACTTACCCCTGTTGCAAGCAGACTGCTTTCCTTTTGAAAACTTATTTTCAAAATGTTCAGCATCAAAAGGATTAGCATGTCTTTTACCATCAGCTTTGGACGCAGAGCTTGTTTTGTCAACAGGCTTGGTGTTCACAGCTGTAGTTTGGACATGTTTTCCTTTCTTTTGCTAGTGTGAATCAGCATAGCACTTAGCAGGCTGATTTGATGGAGAACACATTCCATCATCAGCTTTTGAGCTAGGTTCACACGAACTGTCAGTATTTTGAGGTCTGACAAACCTGTTTGTTGAGATTAGTTTACCATCCACTTTTTGAATGAAAGTGTTTGGAAGCTCACCAAGAGTGGATAAGTCCTTTTTCAGATTATTAACCTCAACAATGGAAGCTGCTGTGTGAAGATCCCCTCCAAGATAGGCTTGGATTTGTGCAGGGATCTGCTGACTTATACAATGGCTGACTTTTTGTGCAGATTGGCACCAAGAGTCAACTATCTTCTGAAGCTTGGCATGTTTTATATCTGTACTCTCTTTTCTTCCAGTAAAATAGAGTTAATGTGTTTTAATTCATCAATCTCAGTTTCCAACTTATGGAAACTGTCAAGTTTACTGGATTTTGTTTCAAGATCAGCTTTAAGCATAGAGATTTCAGATAATAAAACAGTATGCTTCTCAACAGCAGCTTTCAGATCAACAAGCATGTATTCAAACATTTTAACTTTTTCTTCAGAACTGTAAGCCATAAATTTTTTTACCTTATACATCATTGTAGGATTCCAGTTCTCCAAGCTGCTGAAAGCTTCAGCTTCAGCCAAGTCTTGTTTGAAGTTGCTTGTTGATGGGACATCAGTGTTGGCCATCAGACATTGATTGTCTTCTTCATCTGATGATGAATCAGACTCCTCCCCGTCACAAGTCTCTGCCATGAGTCCCTTTTGCCGGTTGGAAACCACTGAGTTTTCCAACTTTCTCAGCTTAGCCATGGCCATAAGGTACTTAACCCTATAGCCATCATCCCTGTTTGTCTTGTGTGGTTTGGATGACTGACCAACATCTTTTGACACACAGTCAGCAGCTATATGGCCAGGTTTGCCACATTTGAAGCACTCAGCTTTGGACTTATCAAATGCCTTCTTTTTGACAGCACTTGAACTTCCCTGCAGCATGTTTCTTCCAAACCTTTTCTTGTTGAACCTTTTGACAAGCATGGCTATCATTTGCTCATCGTCCAGTTCAGCAAGATCTGCATTATCTTCCTCATCAGACACTTCCTCCTTATCATCAGTTTGTTGATCAGGTTGAGTGAACACATCACCCACCTGACTTACAGGCTGTCTCACACTGGCCACAAAGGCTGCACCTCTCTTAGACATTTCCAAGGCATTTCTCTTCTGTTGCCTTGACTGCTTATCATTCAGTAAGGATCCATACAGGTTGACAAGATCCATACTTCTGATGGTACCTGATTTTCTTAAGATTGTATAAAAGTAATTCCATTCTTCAAGCAGGATGTCGAAGAATGTGTTCACCAGAGTCAGGCTGTCCTTGGTGATCCCAACAGCTTTGAGATCATTAATAAGAGCAGTAAACCTGGTGTAGGTTTCTGTGAGAGTCTCCTTTGGTCTTGCAAAGAAGAGTTCATACTGTCTAACAAGATTGTTAATCTTGTTATCTAGTGTGATTGTGGGTCCATCATAGACTGTACACAAAGTATCCCACATTTCCTTTGTAGTCTTCATCTTCTCAACCTGTTTGAACACATCATCAGGCAGAGAGATAACCAGGTTATTCCTGTCCTTTGCATTCAGAGCCACCAATCTTTTGTCTTCATCAGACCATTGAGCTTTTGCTTTCTCAAAGGTTCTGATTTCAGGAGCAGCTCCTTCAACCGCTGAAGTTATAGTAGTAACAGAGGTTGGCACATAAGGACCCTCCATTACTATCTCTGGTAGTTGTACATCCAGATTCTCTAAATAGAGCATCATTCTGCACTTCCAGCCAGAGAAGTTCTGATGATTAAACTTTGGAGGTTTGCCCATTGACCCGTTGTCATAGTATGTGGAATTTGCAGCACTGTTGTCCATGGAAACTTTGGGAAAATGAGAGATCTAGAGATAACACACACTCTAAACTGCTCTGATACCAGTTGTAGGTCCCGAGAGGTTTCCCAAGTATATAGCCTTAAGGTGTAGAGGGGGGGGGGGGTGAATACAGCAATTTAAAAAACTACACACTATTTTCTCAATGTTTGTATGTATTATCAACAATTGTTAATTACAAACAATCTTGACTGCGGAAAAGTTCAATCTGAGATGACAGATACAACAGTATGTTAAGTACTCTAAGACAGACTTAAACTAGTTACAATGAATACACTGACTAAGAATCACTCACTGTGTTTACAAGATTCAGAAGGACAGCTTGAATAAGAACAGCTTAAGCATAAAGCACTGTTTTATTCAAGCAGACTTGCATGCATGAAAAGACACACTCTAATGCACGTTCTAATTTCACACTCATGGCTCAGCACTTAGCTTTTTGCTCTATCTATTTCAATCCTAGGAAGTTTCCTTTTATACTCACTCAGAAGATCTAAGTGAAGCTTCTTCATTGGACGAAAAGAAAAAGGTGAAGTCTTATTGAAGAGACAACATAAACTTTTCTGCACATTCTGAAAAGCAGACTTGTCTTCATGTTGGTAGAACTTTTGTCTTTTCACTTTGTCTACTGTTGCATAAGCTTTAACTAAATAAGGAATGTCAACTTTGCGTCTTTCTTCCTTTGTTAAGGCCTACTTTGATATAAGAAAAAGGTCTGTCACCCTTTTTCAAATATCCGTTTGTCTTCATGTGACAGAATAGCTTGGGCAGGCTGAGCAGTTCTGTTTTCCACTTTGTCTTCGACTTTGTAAACTGATCTTGTAGCCAAAAACAATACATGAGGACTTGGAAACATATTCCATAAAGTGTTTTAGCCTGTTCACAAAGAACAGGTTCTGTTCACAAAGAACAGAACACTTGTAAACTGTCCAAGCTGCTCATTAGTGTAGAGTAGCGTAGACAGTTTATGTCCAGCCTGTTCAGCAGACAGAACAGTTTGGACAAACTGTCTTTGTTGCAACGAATGCAACATAGTAAACAACTTTGGGCTGAGATTGCAAATCATTTTCTGGTTTCAATAAGGCATATAACAGGCCTTAAATTCAACCTTCAAATGCATCAACAGGTTTGATTAAAAATCTCCCCCTCAAATGAACAGCAGGTTTGACTGAGGCCTTTTTGTACCTAACACATCGAACAAATCGTTGATGCATGGTAAACGATATTTATTCTTTATCATCATTTTGTTCAATTCTCGATAATCTATGTACATTTTAAATATGTCATTATTCTTCGTTATAAATAGTATAAGAGCACCCCAAGGAGAAGAACATGTGTGGATAAAACCTTTGTCTAGTAGTTCATGTAGTTGTTTCACCATTTCCTGCATTTCGACAAGAGCCAACTAATATTGAGGGCGTGCTATGGGAGCATCTCTAGGAATCAAGTCAATTTGGAATTCCACCAATTTGTCTGGTGGCAACCTCCAAAATCATCTAGGAAAACATTTGGGAACTCAGATTCATTAGGCACATCAACCATGGACTTTTTCTAAGCTTTGGAGTCAATTGCATATGCCACAAACAATGTACAACTGTTAGCAACGAGCTTTCAGGCCTTAGCAATAGCAATTAGACATAGTTCTCCTATCATTCTTTTTCCATATATATACAAATCGCACAACCCTCAATAGTGGAAATCCTTATAATCGGTCCATCCCAACGATTACATCAAATTCCATGAAATCCATGGGAATTATGTCTAGATTAAAAACTGCATCCTTAATGACTAAAGTGCAGTTATAATAAACTTTATCTACTTTTACTAAACATATTACTTGTAGTTTCTATATATTACTTTTAAAGACAATTCAATTTTAATTTTATTTTCAACTTTTATGTTGATCCATTATTTGAGTTATTATGTAATATCTTTTATTTCTATTAAAAATTATATTTTATTAGACAATTTTAAAATTAATAAGCTTTTATACATTTTTAATTATATAGGTATTTCTATCATTATGCATTAAATTCATATCATTTTATATTTATTTCTGCCCACCAAACAACAATCAGTAATGACTCATTTCATTCAAATGGTACAACCAAACGTGACATGGAATGATAATGATTCATTCCATTACGTCATCCATATTATTACTTTGTCAATTCCATCCATTTGTCATTCCATTACATTCAACCAAACATATCACACATCTTCATCCAAATGTTGATCTAAATATGAAGTTCTAGATCTTTATTTCGATATGAATTTTCCAAATCTCTATTTTGATATGATGTTCCAGAACTCGATTGGATTTATAATTCTATGACCACGCTGTAAAGGGTCATTAAATAAATGATTTCACAATTCTCCACGATAGCCACTGCACGACCATCCCTACAACACCGTATTTGAAGGGAGGGACATTGAGAGAGAGAGAGAGAGAGAGAGAGAGAGAGAGAGAGAGAGTGTGTGTGTGTGTGTGTGTGTGTGTGTGTGAGTGAGTGAGTGTGTCTGTATGTGTGTGTATGAACAATACACCACCACTAACTGCTCCACATCATGAACCAACAATACCAAAGGTAGGTTTCAATTTCGATTGATTTTGGTTGTTATGATTTTTGGCAAAAATTAGTGTGGATTGGGAGAAGGTGGTGTTTAACAAGTGTTAGAAGTTTTTTTTTCTTGTAATTCAAGCTTGTGTAACTGCACTTAATTTAAAATATTTAATTATACACTAAAGGGGAGACTGTTAGCCCTAAAATAATGTATAATTAAATATAATAAAAGTATAGGTTCAATTTTTAAATAGGAATAGTTTACTTTGTGAGGAATAAACCCCCAAATTTAAGCTTAGGTATAAATAGTATTTTTATTCTAGGGTTTTGGGTAAGCCACCATCCTATGTGTGTGTTTGTTTTAGAGTGTGAAAGTTCCTAGAGATTGAGTGCCCAAATTCTCTCTTTGTAATCTTCATATTCTTAATAGAAAATCATTTGGTTTATTGAATTTGAGTGCAAAATATATTGGGAATCAAGTTATCAGTTGGTAACGGGGATAGAAGATTGGATTTCAACTTGAAATCTCATATCTGTTTGTGTTCTTCACCAAAAAACGTCACTGTTTGTGTTTCCATCCTAGATCTCAAAATAAATTGTTCTTTCGGCTTTATTTTGATAGATCTGTGATCGTTTGATGATTATTAGTTAATTCCTTTCATTATTTGCTAGTTTTCCGCGTGATTTAAGGGTTAATCACGTTTTTTTTTCACCTTTTCATGATGATTAATCGAAATTAATCATAGAACTATAGAAATTGGAGGTTGAAATTTGTTTACTAGTTGTTTATTATTATGTTCGAGCATAAAGGGATCATTAATTTGGGTTTTTACATCATTTGGAGTTGGATTTTTGAAGATCTGGGTTACTGTTCATCGTCTTCAACAGAACACGACTAAAACACAAATTACCGAATGATTGAATTGATCAGAGAGCAATACACATACATACGTGTTCTAGGAAAGCGTGCACTGAAATCTATGTGACCTATCCATACAATATTGAATAATTCATGCAACAGTACCGTATTTCTATTTATATACATGTGCAAGAAATAAGTAATTACAAAATAACCCCTGGACTTATTACATTCATAAACAAGATTTTTATCCCAACAAACTCCCCCTTTTATGAATAGTAATCAGTCTATAATCTTTGAGGCCCAACTTCATCTCAAATCTGCTTATACTTCTTCTGTTTCTCAATCTTGACTCAATCTTCGCTACAAAATCAACAACAAATCTTCTATCAAAAGGATTCATGCCTCCACTTCTCAAACGCCGCATCACATCATAATCAAGAACTCCTTTTAGAGCTGTCATTACTTTCTGAAGAGTACCATCACAATACTTATTTAGCTCAACCATCCTCATAGCTCTCTTCTCTTGATTTTTTTCTTTGTAGATCACCACAGTATGCTTGTCAAGGACAACTTGATATTCCTTAAGCTTTTCTATGCCTTTGATCTTACGGTTCGGTGCAGTGATATTTATCCTTCTCATTCCTCTTTCTACCCCAATCTGTAAGTCTTAAATAGACATTAGGACCAACTTGGTGTGCATGAAATGGAATATGGCTTTAAGTGCAATCTGCACTTTTCTTCCCTCTTATTCCAACACACTTCATCAAAAAGATATTCTACATCAATCAGATTCATCCGGAACAGACCAGGTTAACTAAACTCATAAGTATTCCCATTAGCCCTTGTTACAGTGAATGAAGGATAGATAATATTGACAAATCGATCTTTGTCAATTGTTTTAAGCTCAAAAATCCTATGTTCACTTCTTACATCTTGTACTGGTTGAATTTTTTTTTTGCAGAAAACGAGCATAGTTGACAAGATTTGGCATGTTTGGCTCAATAACTCTAAACAGCTTCAAAAACGAACATGAAGTATATATCTTACAAACTATCTTCTTTTCCAAATAGTCTTCCAAAAATGGAAGCCTATTTTGTTTCTTTATGAAGTCAGCATTTTGTTTTTCAGACAACTTGAACTTCTTTACTTTCTTTTTTGGATTAACTTCTTTTACATCTAAAAGGCTCAGCATGTCTTGAATATCCTTTTGGACTACTTCTTGTACTGCAAATCTCAAATGATGTTGTCTTTCAGATTCATCAGCCAAGATGTAGCTTTAGAAGAAGTTATCTCAACTTCATTCAACCCTTGTAAAGATTCTGGCACAACTCCACTCACTGGAAACGGATCTTCTTCTTCTTCTTTAACTGTAGCCATCACCGTATGATTTTCAACCGTTGGCGTTGGTATATCATCTTTAAAGATCTCCTCAACAAGCTCATCCTCATCAACTATCTTTTCAGCTCTAGCAGCCATCTCAGAAAATTCAAATACCTCAGATTTAGTCACATTAATTTCTTCTTCAACCCCTTCAATCCTTAACACCTCACTATCTTCATCTTTATCTGAATCATCATACTCATCAAAATTATAGATACCAGATTGTATACTCAAAGAAATTGGGACATCTTCATGAAGAATCAATTCCTTTTCGCTTTGAGTATCAACTGGCTTGTCTTTAGATCCTCCAACTTCTCCTGCACCTCCTCCCTTTCATTCTTTTTTCTCTCAAAAACTACCATATGTAGATCAGATTCACCAAGCTTCCTCCTCTTCTCCCCCTCACGAGGAGCATCATCGGAGTCGTCATGGTCCTCATGTCGTCTTTTGGACCCCGAATCTTGTGACTTGCAAGTTTGCTCAAGAATTGAAAATCTTTCTGATAAAGAGCCCAGAGCACTTACAACTGTATTTTCTAACCCCGACATGCTTTCCTTCATTTCATCAAATTGCTCTATACAATAATCACACAACTCATTGTTTGAAATTTGTTTTTCTTCTTTTTCTTCTACCTCTGCAATAGCCTTGCCTTTGAGTAATCTTTGAATACTGATCATCTGACACATCATTTCGGCATACTGACTGCTCATTTGATTAGTCACTCGAGTAATGACTTCATTTAACCTTGCCTGAGTCACGAAGGGTAACATCCTAACACCTGGGTCACGCAGACTTCCAGTTGTCACAACGGTTGAACTTGTGAAAAGAACATCCATGTGGCCTGCATTCAGAGTTGGCATTGTCGTGGCTCTGGCAGGACTTCCAACTACTTCAAGTGATGGAGCAACGAATGCTTCCTACACTATAGTTGTTGTGACAGGGACACTAAGTCCTTCTGTACTTACTTCAACATAGGAAGTCGACTCGAGTGTCCTATGCTGTATAGATTCTAAGACTTGTGCTAGAATGAATTTACACTGGGGAAGATGTGTACTGATTTCAATATCCATGGAATCCAAATGATCCTAGGATAGATCTTGTGTTATATCCCCGTGAAGAAATGAAACATCTCCTTGTTGAGAAGGAGATGAGTGGCTAGTGGGGTGTGCAGTCGCGGGGTACTGGCTGCTTTAATGTCAACTCTCGTAGGAGAGCTAAAAGCATTCGTGGTTTCCCTGCTTTCTATGTTGAGGGCCTCCCTCACACTCACACTTACCATCTCATCAACTTCTATTTCCGTTAATATTCAGATTGAGATATCATAATGCTTGCCCTAGCTCCATCCACATCATCATTACCATCATTACTATCATCATCATCCTCTCATTCATTTCTACCTTATTGGATATTCGATAATGTTCATTCAGAATCCGAATCAGCCTCAGCACCCCTCACATCTCCTTCAACACCCTCACTCTCATCAAGGTTACCCTGTACGTCAACCCCTTGTTGATGTACCTCCTCACCTATTACTCCTTGGGTAGGAGTTCTCAGTTCTGGAGATTTCATAGGAGCATGATCTATTCTGTATAACCTCACAGACTCAGCATTAGCATCAACATATTTTAACAAAGACTCAGGAAATGGCATGATGTTGGCATTAGGTACATCCTGGACTTTGTGCAAACTCATCATAACGTAATCAGGGCATTTCTGAGAATGTGATCTCTTTGGTATCTTCTCATTGGCCCTGAATATTCCTCTTATCAGAATCTGAATGAATCTCTGAAGAGGCACAAATTTCCTTGCACGATTAGTGGTCTTTGCAAGCACCACTTGTTTGAGATACTCCTAAATGCATTGCGCGTAATCATAATAGTTATTAAAAGCAACTCCATGAAAAAGCTTTATGCAATGCAAACTCTTGCAGTCAATGCAAGTATGCTTGGAGGTCATACATCTGTTAAAAATTCTGAACAGAGTATACCATTCTCCATTAAGACCATTTCGGTGGAACATAGAACTCTTTGTCAGTGGTTTAGAGTATCCAAGGCTTATAAGATCTCGACAGAGTTGTTCATCCGAAACAATGTCCTCAAAATCGACAAAGTCGGGGGAATTTGTTGTATCTATGCGTCTTAGTAGGAACAGGTTGTGACGCAGTCTGGCAAGAGTGATCTTGGCTTTGAATTGGTCAATCGTCACTTAAAGTGATGATCACCGACATCAGGCACAAATTTGATTGTATGCCAGAATTGGTGTAGGTATATCTGTGGAATTGTTGACTTGTATTTTAAAAGGTAACCGAGAGGGTGACCTTTGAGAATTTCAACAATCACCGGATGGCTTACTTTGATTGATTTAGGATCAAACCGGTGATTATCGTCAAGTAGGTTTCAACAATGTTTTGGCTTTAGTAATTTGATGTCTGGTATGGGAGATGATGGTGATGGTCTGGTAACTGAAGATGATTTTATTGGTTTGGAAAATAGAGTATGATTGGATGATGAATGGGAGTCTGATGAAGTTAAGTTATGGGTGGGGGTTTCGGAAGCCATTTGTTACTTGTAAAAAATAACAAACATGTTAGATATATCAGGTAAACAAACTGAATCCTACAGATACAGAAATATAACATTTAACAAGAATATAGAAAAATATGTGTTACATTGTTTAAAGCATCGGGATTCCAGACAATAATAATAATAACTGTTAGGACTCTAAAGTGAATCGTTAAGAGACCAATGTTAATGTAAAACAGATTTTAAAAATTTTACTCCAAAAAAGTGAAATTTCTCTAAAAAATTAAATTTCCCATACTTAGAAATTTTTTTGAGATTTTGACCTCAAACTCAAAATACACATGAGCAAACTCGAAATAAACACTAACATTCTCGAGTGAAGAATGGACAAACTCGATTGAAACTAGAGTCAACTCGGATGAAGTTATAACAAACTCGATTGAAGAAAGAGTCAACTCGGGTGAAGTTACATCAATCTCGGATGAGATTAGAAGTTCCTCAAATGAAGCTATGTCAAACCTGATAGACACTTATACTTTCTCGGGTGAACCTTCATCAAACACTACATAAACTATCACTTAATCGAATGAAGGTTCAACAAACTCGATATAAACTAAGTTTAACTCGGATGGCCTTTCACTAAACTCGATTTAATCTAAGGTTAACTCGGTTGATTCTTTAACCGAGTTTGAGAATTTTAAAACTTTCTAAGTCCCATTAGTTTAAACTCGAATGAAACTTAGAGTTTTCTCGGTTGCTTCTTTTTCAAACTCGATAAAACCTAACATTTTCTCGATTGACTCTTTGATCGAGTTTGAAAAATTAAAAAAGTTCCAACTCCTAATGCATTCTGAAATGTCAAAAATTCATTCCAAGGACTTATAAACCTAAACTTTGAACCTTTGCAACTCTAAAATTCATTTTAAACACATTTCTTTTATAGCAGTTCTTCCAAAAACAAATGTAAAAATCTCAATATTTGTATTTTCAAAAAACTTCAAACTCGAAAAGTTCATCTGAAAATTTCAAATTAAATGTTGTATGGTGAAAGATAAGCCTTGAAATTTGAGATTCAAGCTATTATGATCAGTACACACACATACATACTTTCAATTTAACAAGATTTGGATTTACACACACCACACACACACGAACACACAGTAGCAAAAAAAAAATTTCACAAAAACTCGAAAGAAAAATACAAAAACAGTAACAAATACATTAAATAACTTACAAATTTATACTAAAATCTTGAAATCCGAAGAAATATTAGTCGCTTGTTGAAGATATTTTGAGAGAAAATGAAGAAGAAAGCGATGAACAGTCTCAGGTTTTCGAAAAACAGAAAATGAATTTTGAATTTCAAATGTATACCCATTTGAAATATGAACCGGACCCAAGTTTAATATCTCTCTTTTTGTCGATTAAGCCCAATTCAAAATACACACACATAAAGAAACTATAACATCTAAAAAAAATTTGAGAAACCAAAAAAAAATTTATAACAAACAAAACAACAAAAAAAAAAAAATATAACAACACACAAAAATTATAAAATGAAATGAACTAAAAAAAATAAAGATATGAACTAAAAAAATTTTAGCTAACAATAAATAAAATGAACTAAAAACTAAACTGCTCCCCCTTGAACTTTGCATGTTTCCTCCCTCTCAGATGAATATCATCTTTTAAGCATGCTCCCCCTGCAGTCATGCAGTCAAGCAGATAAAAATTATCAGATATAAATTATCAGATAAAATTTTTAGATTTCTCCCCTGAACATGACAATCTGATTCAATTAAATCTCATAAAAATCAAAACCTTGAAATCACAAGAGATTAACACAAGAATTAAGTCAAGTAAAAAATTATAAAATTAAAATTATATTTTGTAACACTTGAATGTTTAAATTTACCGATTCAGCATACCCAATTTGTATACCAAAAAATTAAATCAATTTTTATCTAACGCTTTGGTAAACAAATCAGCTAGCTGATATTCAGTCGGTACAAAATATAATACTACATTACCATTTTCTACATGATCCTTTATAAAATGGTACCGAATGTCGATGTGCTTTGTTTGGATAGTTGCACCCGATTAGAAGCTATAACAATTACGCTCTGTTAATCAAAATAAATTGGGATCTTCTGAGGTGCAAACCCGTAGTCACGCAGTTGACTCATCATCCACAACACTTGTGAACAGCATGATGATACAGCATGATGATACAACAACATATTTAGCTTCAGTTGTTGACAGTGACACACAATGTTGTTTCTTGGATGACCAGCAGACGGGTTTATCACCAATGAGTTGAACTGAACCTGATGTGCTCTTTCTATCCATTTTATCTTCTGCATGATCAGCATCAGAAAATGCACTCAATGTAATGTTGATTCCCTAGGACACCACAAACCTAAGTTCGGAGTACCCTTCAGATATCTTAGAATTCTTTTGGCACCAACCAAATGAGATTCTTTTGGATTTGCTTAATATCTAGCACAGACACATGTAGCGAATATAATATCAGGTCTACTCGTGGTTAAGTACATTAATGACCCAATAATTCCTCGATAATGAGTTACATCAACAGGTTTCCCTGAAATGTCCTCATCAAGTTTTGATTTAGAATCAGGAGTCATGGGTGTTTTCATTGGGGTACTGTTGACCATGTTAGATTTCTTCAACATGTCTTGAATATATTTTGACCGATTGATGAAATTTCATCACTCAGTTGTTTAACTCGTAGCCCCAAGAAAAAATTAATTTCACCCATCATGCTCATTTCAAATTTCTGGGACATTAAAGAGGCATCCCCTTACAAAATTGAGTACTAGTAGACCCAAATATTATATCATCTACATATTTCTGTATCACTATGATATCTGACCCTGACGTTTAATGAATAGGGTAGTGTCCACTACACCTTTGTTAAACCCACATTTAAGAGATAAGATGCTAAGGCATCATACCAAGCTCGTGGTGCTTGTTTAAGGCCGTATAGTGACTTATCTAAATGTATACATGATCAGGCTTCGAAGGATCTGTAAATCCTTCGGGCTGATATGTATACACTTCATCTTATGAGCGGCAAATGCTAAAAACATTCTAATAGCTTATATTCAGGCAACAAGGGCAAATGTCTCGTCGTAGTCTACTCCCTCCTGCTGACTATATCCTTTGGCCACGAGTCTTGCATTGTTGCGAATGATGACACCATGTTCATCCTTCTTATTCTTGAAAATCCACTTCGTGCTAATAATGGATTTGTCCTTCGGTCTTTCCGCCAACCGCCAGACTCTCAACCTCTCAAATTGATTGAGCTCCTCTTGCATCGCTACTATCCAATCTGCATCTTGAAGAGCTTCCTTCACCGTTTTGGGTTCTATCTTGCTCAAAAAAATTGAGAAGGGACGTTCATTAATAGCAGCTCTTCGGGTTTGAACAGATGCAGAGGGTTCACCAATGATGTTTTCAGGTGGGTGGTCCCTTGTCCATTTGAAAGAATGAGGATTAGGTTGGAGTTGATTTGATTGGGATTCAAGTCCAGG
This sequence comes from Centrapalus pauciflorus, assembly GCA_020465985.1. Lineage (NCBI taxonomy): Eukaryota > Viridiplantae > Streptophyta > Magnoliopsida > Asterales > Asteraceae > Centrapalus > Centrapalus pauciflorus. The sequence goes on along the minus strand of JAANYP010000080.1, from coordinate 110,997 downwards.
TAGGGTAGATGGGGCATAGGTTCAGATGTTATTGGAATTTCAACTGAAGTAGGGGATTTAGAGTTTTGAGTATTTAAATAGTTTCTTGTAATTTTGGAGCTTGAGATTGCTGTACACTCCTAGACGGAATGTGCACATCCGTTGACGAAAAACTCTCCATTATCTCCAGAAATTGGTGGTTGTGAATGATCTAAGAGTACCAAAGGATCTTCATAAACCCTGTCAGGAACCAAAATAGGTATATCAGATTTGGTCTTATCAAAGTAGTCTTCATAAAAATTTTGAAACAACTTATTTAGATCTTTTATATCCTCTTTTAATTCCGTTGACTTCAAAGAAGTTGTATGTTGAGACTCAGGTCCTGAACTGGTATGTCCAAGAGCCATTATGATGCCCTCATCAAACTTGACGTTTACGCTTTCGTTGACAGTCTTTGTGCGTTTGTTGTAGACTCGGAACGCCACTGATTCTTTTGAGTATCCAATAAAAATTCCTTCATCAGCTTTCTGATTGAATTTTCCCAAGTTGTCTTTGTCATTTAGAATAAAGCACCTGCAACCAAAGACATGGAAAAATTTGATATTGGGAACTCTTTTATTAATCAACTCATATGGCATTTTTCTGTATCTTTTATTTATGATTGATCTATTCTGGGTAAAACACGCAGTAGCCACAGCTTCAGCCCAGAGGAACAGTGGCAGATTTAAATACGCTAGCGTCATCCTTGCAGATTCAACAAGTGTACGATTTCTTCGTTCTACTACACCGTTTTGTTGAGGGGTACTAGAAGCCGAAAATTGATGCGATATTCCAACTAAACTAAGAAATGCCTCTAAGGACTTATTCTTAAATTCTGTACCATTATCAGATCTAATGGTCTGGACAGAAAGCTGCAACTTGACTTGTATTTTGCGTATGAAGTCACTTATAATCTCAGTAGCTTCAGACTTACATCTCAGGTGGGACACTCATGTATATCTTGAGTAATCATCAACGATCACCAAAACATATTTCTTCTTATTGATGTTTTGTACTCTCATTGGCCCGCAGAGATCCATATGAAGTAGCTCTAAAGGCCTAGTTGAAGAATGTTCAACTTTTGACTTGTGTGAAGCCCTCGCCATTTTCCCTTTCTCGCAGGCCGCACACAACTGCTCCTTTTGAAATCGGAGAGTCGAAAGACCTTTTACTAAACCTCTTTTTGCAAGGTTAGTCAGCTCTTTGAAGTTCAAATGGGAAAGACGGCGATGCCATAACCAGGATTCCTTAGAAGATGCCCTGGATAGTAGACATACATCCTTTTTCAGATTTATGTTTGCTAAGTCTATGGAGTACAAATTAGTCTTCCTAGTTCTAGCTAGGATTTCCTTCCCTTGCCCAGATCTGTGCTACATCTATTTGCCTTAAAGTTAATTTCCAACCCTTTGTCGCACAGTTGGCCAATACTGAACAAATTGTGGCCAAGACCATCTACATAAAACACCTTCTGAATGGTGATCTTCTCGTATTTCTGACTTTCATTTCCTCTGATCAGACAAAACCGATCATTGCCGAATCTGACCGTCACACAAATTTTATCTACAAAATTCGTGAGGGTGTCTCGCTGTCCGGTGATGTGCTTGGAACATCCAGAGTCAAGGTACCACACATGATTTACCTACAAGACGAAGTAAACAGTGAGGTACACACTTATAGTTGGGTACTTTTGATTTAGGTAAATCATGTGGTGCTTCACTAGGTAGAGAAACATATATTTTAATTGTTTTAGGAACCCACTTTTTAACAGTCATCTTGGGTATCCATTTTTGTACAGTTCTCTAGGAACTAGTTTTGGAATTTGTTTCTTTGGATCCCTATTCTGTTTAAAATTGGGAACCTTGTTCTTCTCAACCTATACATGCACATTAGAATTATACAGTGATTTTGCATTCAAAGCATCGCATTTAACAGAATTAAATGACAACAGTTCAACACGAGAATATTTGGTACAATGTTTAACATTTGATATATTACAGACAGATTTTCCTACGAAACTAGTCCTATCTGTAATATTTTTGTCTTTTACTCTCCACACTTTTCTAAAACTGGTCTTTTTCTTTTCAACCTGCTTCTTTCGCTACACTTGCTTTGAAGATCTTTTCACAGTTATATTTGACATCTGATCTCTTTGCATTTGATCTCTTTGCATTTGTTACCTTTGACGAAGACGATTGACCTTTTTCAATTTTAGGAGTAACAAAAGAAACTTTTGCTTTCCCCTTTCGTTGTAAAACAGGTGATGAATCTGATTCCACCTTAGGAGTCGTAGGTATTCTTTTCAAAATACTTATTGATCCTTCAGTTTTATCAGTTTGTTTGTCATGAATAGGTTTTATAAATTCATCAATTTTGACAAACATTTCTTTGATGAATCTGATTCAAACTCCTTTTCAAAATTAATAGACTTAGGTTTGATTGAAGTTGTCTGATCAGGTTGAGATTTGGGTTCAGGCTGCTGTTTAAGTTTTATCTCTAAATCTTGAATAACAGCCTAAAGCTTGACTTTTTAATCTTCAAAAGTTTTAATTTTCAATTCAAGATCGAATTAATCTTCTCAAGAATTGAATTTGGAATATATGGCTTTTGAGTAAAAGTTGTATTTTCAGACAAATCTTTATCAGAATATGTCTGAATATACTCTTCTGGTTTTGGTGGATTCTTATAATTTTCATTCAGAATGTTATAAATCCAGATTAAGTTGCATTTTATCTTCTCTTAACCTTTTCAGATCTTCACCTGATTCTACTTCATCTGAGGCTTTTAAAAACACCATTCTTAATCCTGAGTTCATGTATCTAGTATCATCTAAAGTTGGAGAGCATGAAATTGCTTTCGTTAGATACTTAGGATTTTCGCAACTAATACCAGCTTTAGAATTATAAAAATATGTGTCTTTTGGTTGATTCAAATGGATGGTCTGATCTGTTTGACCCCTTTTAAGAAACTCATCTTCTAAGGATTTGATTTTTTCATAAAGTTTCATTCTTTCAGCAAAGATCGAATTATATTTAACAGAATAGTTAGCAGATTCTAATTCAGCTAATTTCAGTTTTTCCATTAAGTCAATTATATTGCCACTCAACTTGTGGTTCTCAAGTTGAAGATCATTGTAATTTTCTTCCATGTTAGACACTGATTGTAATGCAAATGCCTTCTTTTTGGAGAACTCTAACACTAAAGCATGTTCAAGTCTTAATTTGTTTTCCAAATAATGGGTATTCTTTTTCTCGGCTTTTAAAAATTTTTCAAATCGTTTCAGCATGTAAGCCATTTATGCTAGTTTTTGTTCAAGCTCACAGGAGTTATCTACATCAGAATCAGGATTAGAATGTACCTCAGGTGTCTTTAATTAATCTTATCTATCTGATTATGACCCATCATCCTCTTGCGCTTTGCTGCATTAAGCTCCTCATGTTGCCATTAACGCCACATCTTCTCTCAACTCAGATTCTGAATCAGTATCCTCTTTCTCTTTCTCTTCATCGTCAGTCATCCTAACCCATACTTCATCCTCGGCAACCATAGCAGATTCACTCTGTTCAGATTCATTAAAGACTTCTGACTTTAAGCATATGTGAGCATCTTCATCCAGAATATCCTCATCTTCAGAAAGTTGTAGCCAGTGGTCATCTTCCGCCATCACTGCCTTTCTGGCTTCCTTCTGTCTGGTCATTAAAGTCTTCCGTGTGTAGTAATCAGAATTCTTTACTACTGGCTGTCTGCATTCTCTAGCAAAATGTCCTGGCTTTCCACAGTTGTAACATTTCTGCTCATCTTCTTTCTTAGCAGACTTCTCAGGCTTCTCATACTTCTCAAACTTTTTCCCACTGCTTTCTCCAGACTTCTCATATTTCTCTCTCTTCTCATACTTTCTGGATCCAGTCTTGTATCGCATCTTATTGTTCGTTGGTTTGCGATAGAATTTCTTTCGAAATGCCTTAGTCAGGAGTGAAATCTGCTTCTTCATTTCTTCTATCTCCGGGTCTGCTGACGAATCGGTTGATTCAGATTCTGAAGAACTGCTTATAACCCCTTGCTTCTCCTTTTTCAACTTGTATTTATACTTTTTGTCAGCTGGAAGAGCCAGTGGATCAACTGTCGCTTTTTCAGCCTGTTTCTTTCCAGATACCTTCCTCAAAACAAGATCTTGATAGTTGTTTAACTTCTTAAATACCATGTGAAAATCCATGTCATCTATTTCTTTTGTCTGTTAGATTATCATGGTGTACTTGTCCCACTCCGGGTTGAAAACATTCAGAAAATTGACATGAATATCCAGGTTAGACTTTGTAACCTCATTTCTTTTCATCTCACTTACGAGGTTAACAAATCTCAAGTATGTATTTTCCAGTAATTCCCCTTCTCTTGCTCGAAAATTCTCAAACGTCATCAAGCTGTTTCTTGCTCTGTTGGTAGCTGCTTTGTCTGATCCTCTCATCATTTTACACACCTTATCCCAGATGGATTTGCTCGTGGTTGTGTTTGTAAGACTGATGTATATATCATTTGGAATTAAGATTAGCAAGAGTTTTTTAGCTGTCTTATCTCCTACTTTCTTCTTTTTTGAGCTTCGGACAGATTTGCAGTTGTAACCTCCTCAGTTCTCTCCGGTACTGGACGATTACCATTTAGTACTGCGTGGATTGTGACAAAAAATCTTGTTGGACCATCAGTCAGTGACGTCAACATCTCTTCAAATAGATCATGAAAACTTATAAACTAGAGAAAGCTCTCCCTCTATTGAACATACTCTCCTCTGTATAGGATTAGAGGTTTAGTTTCTGAACCCATGGCTAGTGCGTCCTTTGACATTGTGTATTGTTGATACTGAACTTCCAAGATCTTGTTATGGAATTATGAGTGATTTCTGATTGAGCACTGAGAACAAGTGAATGAAACTCGAAGTATATATGAACAAACTCGAATGAAAGAGTAACCATACTCGAACAATAAAGGATTAAACTCGATCAATGAAAGACTAAACTCGATCAATAAAGGATCAAACTCGATCAATGAAGTATTGAACTCGAATGATGAAGTATCAAAGTCAAAGTGTGAAGTGTGAAACTCGATCATAGAAGGATCAAACTCGAATGATACTTGAGTCAACTCGAATGAAACTTGGTTCACTTACAAAGTGGATTTGTGAAACTTGGATGAAAAACAACAAGTCTTGAATGTCTTCTGATCAAACTCGAATGAAACCGTGAACAAACTCGAAGAATGATTAATCAAACTCTAATGACAAGTATTCCAACTCGAAATAAGTTTTATCAAACTCGAATGAACTTTCAAACAAACTTAAAAGAAAGTTTATCAAACTCGAAATAAGTTTGATCAAACTCGATCAAAATTTGAACAAACTCGGACAAAGAGTGATCAAACTCGGTCAATATGTTCATAAAACTTGATTCTTTCTTTGCAAAACTCGATGAAAACTAAAAACTTAATTTTGCCCGAGTTTGAATAGAAACTTATAAAAACCAAGCTCAAAAACACAATTTTCAACAAAAAAAATACACAAATTGATCTCTAATTAAGATCGAGTGTGCGGTTTTCACACAAACACTTTTTGTGAAAAAAACTTTGGCTAATTTCAGATCAAATGTCCAAAATTTGACAAAATCAGTAAGAACACACAAGTTTTAGAAAAACCAGTAACACTCATATTAATTTCTATGTGTTTTAAATTAAATTATGAGATTAATCTCAATCAAATCGTCTTTAAAATACACACCTTCGATCCAAACATCACTTCAAATAATCCAGTAAATCAAAAACCCTCGTTGATTTTCTGATTTTGAGAAAAACCGATGTAACATTGTTCCTCAAAAAGAATTTCTAGATTTCAAAAATCACACACAATTATCCATATTAGGCTCTGATACCAATTGATATTTCAATATCAACAACAACAATATGTATTAACACGATTAAGAACACAACTGAAACACAAATTACCGAATGATTAATTGATCAGAGAGGAATACACATACGGGTTCTTGGAAAGCTTGCATTGAAATCTATTTACCCTATCCTTACAATATTGAATAATCCGTGCAAAAGTTACAAAGCTAATGCCAATTGATATATCAATATCAACATCAACAATATGAATTAACACAACTGAAACACAAATTACAGAATGATTGAATTGATCAGAGAGGAATACACATACGGGTTCTTGGAAAGCTTGCACTGAAATCTATGTGACCTATCTATACAATATTGAATAATCCGCAAAAAAGTTATAAATCTAGAATACCGTATTTCTATTTATATACATGTGCAAGAAACAAGTAATAACAAAATAACCCCTAGACTTATTACATTCATAAACAAGATTATAATCCCAACATCCTGGAAGAAGTTACAACAACTTTTCTGAATAAATATTGAGAAATTCAACATTTAAAACCCACTTCTGCTCCAACATTCACCAGGTTACCAACCTCGGATACCTCTGTAGAGCTTCAAATTTGGATATCTATCCTCAGACAATGTTTTGCTTTTTCAACCTCGGACTGATTTCAAAAGTTTGATCCTTCGCCCATCAAATTTTATTTCATGACTTTTGGATTTCGACCAAAAGGAAGCATCTTCGGATCACCAAATCAACTTTGAATCACCCGCCATCAGAACTTCGGGTCACTTCTGAATTTCAGATAAACCCTCACCTAGTTCAAAGAACAAGTTTTTGAACTCCAGGTCACCTCCAACCTGAACTTCGGATACACATACATCCGAATTTCGGATTCATCAGCATCCCAACTTGTGAAGTTTCTGAGTTTTTCTAGTTTCCAATCTAGAAGATCAACCTTTTGCACTCTACAATCATGACTCAAGGATTTTCCACACATGAGAAGACTGTCGAGGAGATGAAAGTTGATATATATCAAGTCTGTCTCATGAACCACTCCAAACAGGTACAAAGTTCTTCATCTTCGTCTGATTTATCTGATATACATTCCTTATCTGATTTTAAATCTTGTGATGAATTTGATGAACTGCATGCTCAATTACTTGAATTAAAGAATGAAATGATTGCTGAAAAAGAACAATCCACTGTGTATAAAAATAACTTGTTGAATGAGCACAATCTTGTAAACAATTCTTACGTGAAAAAGTCATGGCTGATGATAAGAACACCTACCTTTAAAGTTGTGTTGATACAATCACTGAGGAAAAAAGTTCTTTAAAGTCTGAGTTATCTGTTCTAATAAAACATTTTGAGTCTTTAAACGTTGAGAATTTTAAAAATGGGAGACATTTCAAAATGATTGAAAAAGAGAGAATAGGTTTGTACTCCCGAATCAAGGACCTTGATGATAAATTCTTAAAAAGGGGACAAAAAGATCAAACTATTCATCTCAATCACCAAAAGAAACTAGGTCTTATCATTCCAAAGAAGAAATTGGTTTTAAAAATCCTACGTCTTTGAAAAAGGGTCAATCGGTTTTACCAATGTTATATGATCGGAGATACATGGGACGAGGGTATGAAGCAGTCTTTCATCGATCGGCGGAAGATTCTTTAGCCAAGGAGGAGGTTAATAGAAAAGTCACTGAAAACAAGATTCGTGTTCTGGAGGAGGAGTTGAGGATAGCTCGTGAGGAAGCTACTGTCAGTCATGATGCTCTTCTTGTGAGTGAGGAAAGGTTTGCTGAAGAACAATTTGAATGAGCTGTCGAGTTGATCCACTATAAAGAGTGGTATAGTGCTGTTTTAAAGTTTTTAAACTCCAGCTCATTCCATATTTCTCAAAATGTTTCATCTTCTTATAAAGGTAAAACAAAAGTTGAATTTCCTGACAAAGTTTACAAATGCTAGTGTTTTTATTCTTTAAAACCCTCGGTTTCCAAGAGGACTAAGAGTTTCTCAAAGTCCCCAAGAAACCCTCTCTCACGGGAACATACTCTAATTCTAGGTCTTCTCAATGTAGCAACTCAGATTATTTTGTTCCTACAGATCATGCAAGGAGGATTCCTAAAATAACACCTCTTGATTTTCAATGTTCTTTGTGAAAAAGGCAGTTATGCTTGAATTTTTTGTGAAAATCGATAATGGTGTTAGTGTGCTAGGAAAGGATGTTGTTTATAATCCTTTAAAATACTCTTTTTGCAATTTGTTTCAATTATGGCCAAAAAGATTTCGACGAGCTGTTCCTGAGATGGGACTAAGTTTGTACCTTATCCTGAAAAACAAAAACGCTGCCAATCTAAGAAAAAAAAAGTGCATGCCTCATCACCGCCTGACAAATTGGAAAAACCATCGCCAAAGGCTAAGCCTAAGACATTTCAAAAATCACCCAAGCCAGAGGTAGTTCTATTACCTAAGGCTATTTCAAAACCCGTTGGACCCATTTACAAATGGGTGCCAAAAGGTTCTAAACATGTGTCAAATGTTTAATGGATTCCTACTATTGTGCCAAAAGGTCTGCATCTAAACATGACGATGGAAATCCAAAATCTAACAAGAAATGACTCATCTTTCGATGGGTACCAAAAGTGGTTAAATTTTATGCAGATGGGTTTCAGATATATTGTGTTGGACCAATTATCTCCCAATTAGTAGATTGATACGTGTCGTGATTGCGAATTACGTGTTATCGAGTTGTCATTTTAGTGGATTAACTTTGTTTATGAGTTCCCAGGATTAAAAGGGTTAAATTGATATTAATAGCGAAAATGATGTCGGGTTCGGATTTTTGGGTATTGGGTTACCAAAAATATAAAGAATATATATGTACGTCCTTTGAATCCCTTGCTTTCTTTCCTCATTTAGAATCCAAAACTGTGTGTGCATGTGGGTTTCGCTGGAGCTGGGAAAAGGAGCAGAAACAACAAAGATTTCATAGTATTGTTGTGAATTAATCTTCATCATCCTCAATCTTGTGGTGTTCTTCACTAAGGTAAGGAGATGATGATTTTGTTAGTATTAATTCGTGTATAATATGTTAAATTCGTGAAAATGGCTAATAAGCATATGAGGGTTGTTGTGTATTGAGTTTATGAGTTTTTCGTGGCTGGAATCGAGTTTGAAAGGGGTTTTCACCCCTGGGCAGACATGGAAGCGAGAACAAGGCAGAAACCGTGGCACCAGATCGCGGCCGTGATCCCCCGAAGCGTGGCTGCGATGCGTCTGGGGGCGGTGGGAGCTGAGTGCGATCAGAGATGGTGAGCGCGGTCGGGATCGCGAGCACGACCGTGATGAAGCTCGAGCGCGGGCCGCGATCGGGGATTTCGGGATGGGTTCTTGGGTCCGTTTGGGGTTGTTTTGGGGTCTGATTTAGTTATGGGTTCAGTTGTGAGTCTGTTATATGTATCTTTTGGGTCGAGATTAACAGTTTGAGATCTGTGTGGTTTCAAGGACGAGTCGACAGCAAGTTGAGCCGAATCAGAGATCGCAGGATTAGTGGATTGAACAGGTGAGTACTCGAGTCCTTTTCTAACCGAGGAATCGTTTTTATGAGTGTTAGTTGTGTAGCTATTGTGTGTATTGTGTATGAGACAGGGACGCGAGCCTCAGGTATGATTCTATTCCTACATATGTGTTATATGTGCATGAGATGAGATCCATTCCAAGGTGTCTGTGATGAGTTCCATACGGATGGTGATTTGCGATGAGTGATCACGCAGGCTGACTGTCCCTAACCAGTCTTCAGAGCGTGTATACACGGGAGGGCCTATAGCCGGGTCGCTCATGAGCTACAGGGTTTTAGCTAACATAGCTGTGTGCGGTTGTTAGGAAGGGTCTCCACAGTGATTGTGTGTGTAAGGCTTCGGATCTCATGCTTTATGTCCATACCTGAGATATGTTGTTGATTGCCAGGGATAGAGATAGGGATTTCCATGCGTGTATGTGCTCTGTGTATGCGTGTTATGTGTTCATTCTGCAGAGTCTAACCCTCGCGTACTCACGAGCTTTCCAACTTATGTCTTCTAGTCTAACCTATTCAGGGTATCTGAAAGGGGATCGGTAGCTGCATTCGCTGAAGTGCGACTTGGGAATTCCTGGAGACTCTCTCGTATATGCTTTTGTGTGATAGTCAGATTGGTACTACATGTGATAGCATCTTTTGGGACTTGTAAATCAGTATTCGGTGTCTGTGTTCCGTATGTATATCTGATAGTTAGTAATGTTTTGATAGCTTTGCCAGGGTGTTAATTGTATCGAACTTGCGATTATGTTGTTAACCCGTTTGTGTGAAATTTTAAATTAGCAGTTTTTTGTAGCATCCTCTAACACTTGTTATTTAGATTATGTGCGTTATTGTCACTTATGATATTGTGATGACGTGGCTTTTAGGGGAAATGGGAGGGTGTTACATGCATGTTACTCACCGCAATGTTTGTAATATTAAATGTTTTCTTATTTCTATGATTTTACATTTGCTAAAATATTTGTTGTGGTGTCTTTTTTATTTGTCTTATTTACACCTATGACTACGAAACTATATAAATGCTTTGTTTTTTTTTTTTTTTAACTTTTTCATACCCTCAAATGTGTTCGGTATCCTATTTAAATACTCGTATCCGTCGCGACCGCAACGCACGGGTATCATAACTAGCATATGTGTGTGTGTGTGTTTGTGTGAATATATAAAACCACAAGAACCAACAGTTTGTTTCTTGTGTGTGTGGTTTCACAACCGGCCAAAGAAACAAAACAATTATTAATTGTTATGGTTTTCCCGTTCTTCGTGTGTTTAATTGTATATATTTGGCGTCGCTCGATTATTTCTTCATCACCGGTGGATACCGAAAGCTTCCTGTTCGTGTATTTTTGTCTTCAACAACAAAAGTACAAATTTTATAGCTTTCTCGTTAATTATTTTATGTATACTTGATGATCCGTGTACGGAATTCGTAAATTTTAAAAAGCTTCCGTTGTGCTTTAATTCAATTAAAATTTATGTTTTTATGAAAAACCGATATGAATTCCCAGTGTCAGAGACACCTCAAGTAACATAATGGTAGTATGATTTGTGTATTTATTTATGTCCAACATTCTTAAAGTTTTGGTTTTTAATAATTAAATGTGTTTAAGCGGTCGAAATCGATAATTAAAACGTTTAAAGTTTTGATTTGGCTTGGATAAAATCGACCAAATAGTTTGGGTACCCCTTGGTGATTCTCGGCCACCTTGGAGTTCCTCAGAGCTCAGGATTTTGAAACCTTAGTTCGTTTTTATTTAGTTGATGTTTGATTGTTTAAAGTGTTTAATTAATTAAAGTCGAGAATTAAACGCTTCGATTCACGAAATCAAGCCTGGAGATTTCGGTCAGGGTTTAAACCCATGACCTCTCGGTTTTGATATGGTGACCAAACCCATGTGGGTTTAATCCCTCGTGTCTTTTAATTCATAGTTAAACTCGATCGATGAAATTAAATACGCTAAAATCGAATCAATAAATCAAAAGTGTTTGGTTATTAATATTAAACATTTAGGAAAAAATATATGTATATGTGTTTCGGTTTTATAAAATTAAAGTGGGAAACTTTATTAGTTTTATAAAGTTCACAAATAGGTTTAAATATTATTCGGTTCGATAATTAAACGATTATTTGGAATATGGAAATAGAAATAATCAAAGTGAGTTAATTAATGATTTCAATTAATTTCAGTCGTCAAAGGGTTTAATACTCTACTTATTTTCTGTTCATATGGGTTATTGAATCCGAGTATGAGTCGGTTAACTAAGTTGGTTCGTTTTCATTTACCGGTAATTTGTTGTTTAAATTAAATCGGTTTAATTAAAAGACAAGTTTTGATGTTTGAATTAACATTAATGTCATTATTTTTATTATTGTTAAAAATCGGCCTTCTCATGTTTTTTAACCTTTGGTCTAATAAAATTTGATAGTAATTTTAATTTATAAAATAGCTTTAATTTATGCATTTAATATTTAATTCCATAAAAGACATTATAAAATTAAAAGAATTTGAATTTAAGGATTCTATTTTTTAAATTGATAAAATTGTGACTTTGAGTTTCATGTTTGGTCATGGTTTGATGTTTTGAGATTTAATCTCGACATTAACGTTTCAGTAGAAATCGTTTAAAACCATAAACAAATTTTTGGTATTTTTTAAAGATGATCAATTTTCTTTAAATTTTTTAGAAGATATATTTTATTGGTAAAATTATTAATTTAGAAAAATGACATTTTAAATAAAGCTTATTTAATTTTTGAAAAGTGCTTCAATTGAATAATTGTTGTTTGATAATTATTTAAAAAAGTTTAAATCATTTATCAATATTATTTGGAAATAATAACTATATTTATTAAAGATGGTTTAATAAAAGTTTCTTAAAATAGTAAGTTTTAAGTTTCAAAGTTGTTTGAATTGTTAATTTGATAGTTTAAGAAAATAATAGTTATGAATCCAAAGATAATGCAAAGAAGAAATTTAATTTAAAATTTTTCAGGAAAAAGATTCTAGTTTTGGAAAGTGTTCCTAACTTTCGAGTTTACGAACCTTAAGGAATTTAAGAACGATATTGGACATGATTGCTCTAATTAATGGTAGATTAATTGGTTTTTTGAGTAATTTTCATGGCAAGATGAAAATGAATTCTGGATTATTTATATTCTTTATTGCTTTATTAATGTTTGTGTCATAACCAAGCCTTAAGACCCCTTGTTTGTGATGGTTGTTTATTTAATCTTAATGTTTGCTATTTATTATTGGTTATTTATAGGAATGTGTTCCATTGGAGTCCCGGTTTTATAATGTAATCAGTAATTGGTTACAAAAAAGGCGAATGTGTTTAGACTAAAATTATGTAAAAATTCTTGGCGAAGATATTCATCAAGAATGTCATTCATCAAAGACACTTGGAGACATCATCGGATGTTGAGGCTAATGGGAGCTGAAAGAGTTCAACCTTTTTGTCTTGTGTGTTGATTTTGTCTCTTAAGTTTTGACCCAATTGGTTTGTCTGCATGGCTCTCGGAACCCAGTTTTATTTCGGCAATGCTATGTCACCATGTGGTTCTATTTTTTTAAATTATGCTTTATATGTATTTGTCTGGTTGTGGTGACAAAGTAGATAAATAAAAGAAATCAAAACTACAATCAATTTTGATGAAGATTTAAAATATTTAAAAGGAAGTTTAAGTTAATAATTTTAATTATTTTGACAGAAGTTAAATATGATATTTGTTATGAAATTAGTTTTTCAAATAAAAGGGGAATTATTTTAAAATGTCATATGATCAAAGAGTTGAATTTAAAACTGGTACATTAACTGGATTGTTTACCAGAAAAAGTGGTGGCTAGGATAGTCACGCCCGAGCTGTGGTTGTTGAAATTTTTGAAAGGTTTATAACCAAAAGGATCCTGCCCACCGACTGACCTGATTGGCCATTAGTTCTTGGAAAGAGACTGCTTATAAACCTAAATTAAAAATTTGACACAACACGCCATCCATATAGTGTCACTCACGGTGAACGGTCGTCGTAAGTAGTTTCAGCCTTTGTTGGGTGCTTAAGCCACAAACTCGAAAAGTTGTGAGGTGAGCATTGCGGATCCTAAGTGAGACTTGGGCCAGTGACTTGCAATTGTTATATGGTGTGTGTCAGTGGTGATTTCTGGTGAGACTATGGCCCAAGGTGTGGATGAGATTAAACATGATCAATTTGAGAAATCGAAAATCTTATAAGATCTAAGAGTTGCAAGGGAGTTGTAATTGTTATTAAGTTGCCTGCCTAAGTAGCTTACTCCTGTAGGTACAATATTCGTTGGGAGCATGAACAAGTAAAAGAGTTCTTAGGATTAATAAATCATTTTCTAAATTTTGGTTATTGATTTATTAATGATTAATCAAATACTAATTTTTGAAAAATGTTGTTAGATGGTTGGAAGAGGCAGATGTAGAACCGGTTTAAATTTAAATAATAAGAACGAAAATGACAATAATAACAACAACAATGATAACGTCAATCTGCTTCCTCCACCTCCTCCTATTTCTAATCCTCCTCAAGTGCACAACACTGCTACTTTGAGGTCCATTCTGGACAAAGAAAAACTCAGAGGAAATAATTTGGCAGAAAATCCTAGAATTCCATTTTCCTTCTTGTTCATCAATCGGAAATCAAGAAAAACCGGGCACTATGGTGAGACGTGAAAACACCCGATCCCATTCCCTAGACTGGGTACGACATCTAATGATTTTTCTGAGAATGGAGCGAAAGTCGTATGTTCTAGAAGGGCACTGGACCTGCTCCTACAGAGACTGCTACAATTAAGGAGAGAAATCTCTACAAGAAGCACTCTGAGGATGCAGTCGATGTTGTCTGTCTAATGCTAGCGACCATGACATCTGAGCTGCAGACTAACCTTATGTATGTCCCAACTTACCAGATGTATCTCCAGCTAAAGGATATGTTCCAGACACAGGTTCGGACTGAGAGATATATACGACTAGGGTTCTGAATTCCTATAGAATGGCACAAGGAACAGTTGTACGACACCATGTGCTGAAGATGAAAGGTTATCTGGATCATCTTAGTAGACTTGGGTATCCCCTGACACAAGAGATGGCCACGGATTTGATTCTCAATTTCTTATCGAAGGACTTTAAGCAACTTGTAATTAATTACAATATGCATAATATGGAGAAGACGATCAATGAGCTACATCAGATGCTCCAGATTGCTGAAGGCAGCATGAGTCTGAAGCCTTCTGAGAAGCCTAAGGATGTGCTATGGTCAAAGTGGGAAGGATTAAAAAGAGAGGAAAAAAATAGGATGGAAGGGAAAACAAGTTTCCAAGTTGGAGGCCAAAGCTAAAGAGCATCTGAAACTTAAGACCAAAGAAGTCAAAGCCAAGGATGACAAATGCTTTGAGTGCCAGGAAACTGGGCACTGGAAAAGGAATTGTCCTAAATACTTGGAAAGGATTAAGGTTGAACGTGTTGGAACTTCAGGTATCTGAATTATTTCACTTCATATAATTGTTCTTGGTTATATGATTTCCAATTAACTAACGTTTTTTGCAAAATGTTTGTTGGGCCTAAAAAGAAGTGAAGAGGGATGACGAAAGCAGTGGGAGCATGAAAATCATTTTCAGGATTACTCTGCTTATTGCTTATGTTATCATTTATAATATCATGGTGCTTAGATAATTTATTTATAGTCATTTCAATAATTTTGTTTTGAGATACATTTTTTTTTCAGTTTTTGAATAAAAGTTTTTATTAAATATATCTCTGTTTAAATTGTTGTGCCAAGATAAACTATTGATACAAGTTAAGTTTGGATGGTGATTAATTAACAGAGATTGATCAATTAGTAGTCAAATTCAGATTACGTATATTTGTGTTGTTGAAGAATATTATGAAAAGTTATTAAAGTTGTAAAAGTGTTCAAATAAAGTTTCATCAAACTTATTAATACTTGAAAGTTAGTTCAAAAGATCATATGAGTTAGATATTCATCCGTGATTATATAGATGAAACTAATAAAATGCAGAGTTCAATGTAAAGGAGTTACATGAAGCTTAATTCACTTAATTTGTCAGAAACGATTAAAGACTTGATAAGTCAGGATTGTTTAGAGAAGAAGTAATCATATTTTTATAAAATTACATGTGAAATGTATACAACATGTGTGATGATTAGTCAAGTAATAGCCTTTGACTTGTTTAAACACTTGTCGGAAAACTTGACGGAACACGACAACAAAATGTTATACATTACCAGGTTCTGGTGGTTATGGATACATATCACAAATATTGAATATAAAGTTTTTAATTTAAGATATCTTGTTAAGATATAGATTAACCGCATACTGTCAGTCTCAAGTCTAAACATCTAAATGTATCACTAGTAGCAATTAATCTGAATTGCTAGAGATCCTAAATTTTTATTCCTATTGTCTTTATGAGCGATTACCAGTTCCTTTTAAGACAATGGATATAAATTTTAAAAGGAGATTCAGAATGCATCTTAATAATATTACAAGGAATTGTAATATAGAACTAGTGAATTTTTTCAAAGACAAATGATAATGAAGTTAAGTCAGTTAACTAGAGAACACTCCCAATAAGATCATGTATGAAATTAATTTTTGATAGATCATATTACCGTTACATTTGATTAAGGAACAGTACCATTGAATTGATGGAAATGCATGTTGTGTTTATTGAGATAAAAGAGATCAATATGATATCTTTAATGTTGTTCTATTCTGCATATTTTAGAAATCCAATGATAAATTTGAAGTTATTCTAAAATTATTCCATAGCTGCTTGTTGTCGTGGGAACCACAACGAGACTTAAAAGGCTACTGTAAGATTTGGTTATGGCAATGGTTGAACCAAATTCACAGGTATTTGTTGCGAACAAGTATTGGACAGACCCATTGAGACCACTTTGTGGATCATAGTCATGAGTCGTCTAAAAAAGATAATCTTCAGTACCTGAGATGTCTAGGTACTTCAGTGCGGGTGCCGCTATACGCTAGGCCTAACCTAACATTATTCGTAACTGGGTGATCATAACGGTTCGAGGTCATATTCAGTTGGAGCCGTGTTGGAGGCCTAGATAGTCAAGATGGGATTTGAACCTTCTTTTAACCAAGAAAAGATATGTATGGGCCCCTCAACGATCGAAACTGAAAGAAATGCCTGGTCGTGCTCGAACGAAACTGATATGTTCTACTCCGTTTGTTACAGTTCAGTATGAGATCAGAGAGTCGAGAAACATAATCGTGTTTGCTACAGTTGATCCAATCCATGCCTAACTTTCACATTGGAATATCGCGATGCATGATATATAACCTAACTTTCTATTTGGAAGGTCGTTTCAAAAATAATGCCCGAATGAGGGTAAGAGTTTTCATCACATTGGTTGCCTAAAGTGTCTAGCCATGACCTCCTTGAAGCGCATGGTGCAGGATAGTGTGTCGTCTTACACACATGGGAGTATTTTAGTGTATGGTGTGTAAAGATGACATTACTACTACATCATGGTTGATTTCATAATACACTTGAGGATCACAACGATGATCACAACTAAGAAGATACAATCGAACTATTGAATATATAATATTGGATATTGTATATGACACGAAATGATCATTGTGATTAAATTAATGGGTAATAATTAAATTTCAAAATACGGTAACTAAAAGTGCAATATTAGATATTGCAGTGATTTAGTTTTCATTGGATGAAAATTAAATAATTATCTAGTCTTTTATTTATTTTTATGTAACACCCTCCCAATTCCCATAAATGTCACGTTAACACAATATCATAGGTGGCAACAATGCACATAATCCATAATACACATGTCAGAGGATAATACAAATCACTTATAGTTTAAAACTTTATACAAACGGTTAACAGAGTAATCCTAGGTTCAGTAGTGTTAACAACCCTGATTAGGCTAACATAACACCACTGGCTATCAGAGATACATACTGAATACATACACATAATACTGATTTACAACATCCCAAAAGAAGCTATCATATGCAGTGCTAATATACTCATTATACAGAAACAAATACAAAAGTCTTCAAGTGATCCCAGGTCCTAGTTCGGCGGCTGCGGCTACTGATTCTCTTTATGATTCCCTGAACATGTTAGACTCGAAGACATAAGCTGGAAATTCTCGTGAGTACACGATGGTTAGACTCTGTAGAATAAACACATAACACAACACATAACACATAACACACAGGGCAATCTCTATCTCTATCGTTGGCAACCCACAGTATATCTCAGGTATAGTCACAAGGAAGCATGAGATCCGAAACGTTGTGTGCACAATCCCTGTGGGGACACTTCCCCGGCTAACAAGCCGCATGTAGCAGTGGTTAGCAGAACCCTGTAGCTCAGGAGCGACCTGGCCACATGCTCTGCCGTGTATACACGCTCTGAAGACTGTCAGGGACAGTCAGCCCACGCAATCACCTATCACGAATCACCATTCGTATGGGACTCATCACGGACAACCTGGATTGGATCTTATCTCATGCACAATATAACACATATAACAAGGATAGAAGCATACCTAAGGTTCACGTCCCTGTCTCATGTCCAACACATACAATAACAGTACCTACACAGCTAAAACTCATATAATGATCCCGTGTTTGGAAAAGAACTCGAGTACTCACCTGATTGCCTGACTGATTTGCTGAATCCCGAAATCCCTAATCGGGCTTGGATCACTGTCTACTCGTCCCTAGATAACTCAAGAACACAAAGGTAGGAAAAGTGTCTGATCAATCCACATTTCTTGCCTATTTTTCTTGTTGTTGATAGCTCCAGAACACACACACAATACACACACGTTTTATGTATTTTTCAAGGAAGAGGAAACAAGGTTTCAAAAGGATGCATATATATATATATATATATATATATATATATATATATATATATATATATACATACATACATACATATATATATGTATGTATGTATGTATGTATATATATATATGTATGTATGTATGTATGTATATATGTATATATATGTATGTATATATATATATATATATATATATATATATATATATATATATATATATATATATATATATATATATATGTATATATATATATATATATATATATATATATATGTATATATATAAACACACACGTGTATTCTTTCCATTTATGGAAAGATCCGAACCCTATAACCCGAACACGAAACCATATTTTCAATATTAATATCGTTTCAACTCGTTTAATCTCGCGGTCTCATAATTATAATTAATCCGCTAAAATTAAAATCCGGTGACATGTATAACGCAATCCCGACATGTATAAATCCACTAATCGGGATATAATTTGGCCAACACAGTATTATTAAAATTATGATCCCCTAAGATAAATCCACGTACCAGGTTAAGAAAACAGGATGTTACAAATCCTCCCCTCTTAAAAAAATTTCGTCCCGGAATCTAACTCAGACTCTGTAATAACTGGGATATCTGTTTTTCATCTCGGACTCGGGCTCCCAGGTGTCTTTGGTACCTTTATGATGTTTCCACTGAACGAGTACCAAGGCAATCTCTTTATTTCTCAGCTTCTTCACCTTCCTATAAGTAATGGCTTCGGGCAGCTCAGCATATTGTAGCTGGCAAACACTTTCGCCAGTGGCTCACATGGAAGGTATCATGCACGCACGCTAGCTCTCGAGGCAATCTCAGTCGATAGGCCTGATCCCGAACTCTGGAAATAATCTCGAATGGCCCTATGTATCGCGGACTCAGCTTCCCACGATATCTGAATCTGATAACCTCTTTCCACGGCGACAGTTTCAATAGATACTGATCCCCGACCTTGAACTCGAGCTCTTTCAAACGACGATCGGCGTAGCTCTTTGACGAGTCTGGGGGACCCTCATATGCTCGCAAATCACTGCCACCTTATCACTGGTCTCGTGCAGCAGCTCAGGCCTACTAATAGGCCGCTCACCGAACTCACCCCAACACATAGAAGGCAAACACTTGCGCCCATACAGCGCTTCGAATGGATCCATTTTAATGGTGGTATGATAGCTATTATTATACGCAAACTCGACTAACGGTAGATGCACATCCCAACTACCACTGAAGTCGATCGCACATGCTCGTAACATATCCTCGAGGGTTTGATTAGTGCACTCTGTCTGCCCGTCTGTCCGAGGTCTATACGTTGTGCTCAGCTGAACCTTGGTGCCCGATTCCCTCTAAAAACTCTGCCAAAAGAGCGAAGTAAACCGAGCATCCATATCTACTATTACCCAGATCATATCATTCTCGTGAACCGTGCGTGGAAGTCTAACGATAAAATCCTTAGTAATATGATACCACTTCCACTCAGGGATCTCTAACGACTGTAGATGACCTTGCAACTTCTGATGCTCTGTTTTTACCCTTAAATAAGTCATGCACTGCTCAACATATATAACCACATCTATTTTCATCCCTGGCCACCAATAAAACTTATGGAGGTCGTGGTACGTCTTAGTACTCCTGGATGAATAGACAACCTCGATCGGTGTGACTCATCAAGAATTAACTGACGCACATTCCCGACCTTGGGGACCCAAACTCTATCATGAGAAACGTACAGCCCTCTATCATCTCTGATCAACATCTCAATTTGCCCCATTAGACACTCCCATTTCACATTGTCATATCGCAGTCCCTCCTGCTGCGCTAATGTCAAACTATCGATCAGCGTCGATGTCTTCTCAAGTCTGGCAGCCCTAGAAATCACTGTCTGGCCGCATGCCCTACGGCTCAACGCATCAGCTACCACATTTTCCCTGCCCGGGTGGTACTGAATTTCACAATCACAATCTTTCAGCAACTCAAAGTTGCGCCGCTATCGCATAATTAACTCCTTCTGACTAAACAAGTACTGAAGGCTCTAACGGTCTGTATAGACAACAAAACAAGACCCATATAGATAATGTCTCCAAATCTTCAACGCGAACACAATGGCATCTAACTCTAGGTCATGCGTAGTATGGTTCTCCTCGTAGGTCTTTAGCTGGTGCGAAGCATAGGCAATCACCTTCCCTCTCTACATCAAGACACACCCCAACCCAGTCCCTGAAGCATCATAATACACAACAAAGTCATCTGTACCCTCTGGTAGCGCTAACACCGGAGCTTGACATAGTCGAGTCTTCAATTCTCTGAAAGCACGTTCCTGATCCTCGTACCACTCAAACGATACGGACTGCCGTGTTAATCTCGTTGACGACATGGCAATCCTCGAAAAGTCCTGGATGAAGCGTCTGTAATACCCAGCAACACCCAGAAAACAACGAATCTCATACACTGTCTTTGGTGGTTCCCAACTCATCACTGCCTCAATCTAAGCAGGATCTGCTTTTATGCCCTCAGCGCTCACTACATGCCCCAAAAATTGCACTTCACGTGACCAGAATTCGCATTTGGAGAACTTCGCATACAATTTCTCCTACATGCCTAAAAAATTGCACTTCACGTAACTAGATTTCACATTTGGAGAACTTCGCATACAGTTTCTCCATTCGCAGCACGGTCAAAACCTCTCGCAAGTGCTGCTCGTGGTCCTCAACACTCCTTGAATAGATCAGAATATCGTCAATGAATACAATTACGAATCTATCCAACATCGATCTACACACCCTGTTCATCAAATTCATGAAAGTTGCGGGTGTGTGTTAAACTGAATGGCATCACAAGGAACTTATAGTGCCCATAACAAGTTCGGAACGCTGTCTTTGGCACATCCTCGTCTCTGACCCTTAACTGATGATACCCAGATCGCAAGTCTATCTTGGAAAAGTAACTCGAACCCTGAAGCTGATCAAACAGGTCGTCAATATGCGGAAGCGGATAACGATTCTTCAATGTCACTTTATTCAACTCCCTGTAGTCTATACACATACGCATATCGTCGTCCTTCTTTTTCACAAACAATACTGGCGCTCCCCACGGTGATGAGCTTGGACTGATAAATCCACGATCTAATCCTGTAGCTGAGACATCAACTCTCTCACCAGCCTATAAGGCATCTTAGCAATCGGCACTGCTCCAGGAACAAGATCTATACGAAACTCTACTTGGAGATCTGGCGGTAACCCAGGCAACTCATCTGGGAATACCTCGGGGAACCCACGGCTTACATGTATGTCATCTATGGTCTTTTTTTCCTTACGCGCGTCAACAACTTAAGCTAGGAAGTTTCACATCCCTTAGACACATACCCCTAAGCCCTGGCCATAGATAGAATACCAATCTCACCTCTACGTCGTTCCCTGGACACTGTGACGCTCTCACTGTCAAAAATGGGTATGCGAATCATCTTTTTAGCACACAGAATATCAGCTTGTCTGGCAGTCATCCAATCCATACACACAATTACATCGAAGCTACTGGTCTTACTCGGCAACGAATAAATCAAAAACTGATGAGAATCGATCTCTAGCACACAGTCCCGATACACATGGCTCACTAACATGGTACTCCCATCGGGTCTCTCAACAATCAAGGGAATAGATAGAGGAGAAGAAGACACAGTAAACAATGTACAGAATATCATAGACACTTACGAGCGATCTGCTCCAATATCAAAGAATACACGTACTCGAAGCTGGTTCAGAATATACGTACCAGAAACGACATCGGTAGCATCCTGTGCCTCCTCAGCGGTCGCCTGAAACACTCGTCCCTGACCCCTAGGGACCGTATCACGACGGCTAGATGACGATGGCTCTGCCTCGGCCCCACTGGAACTGGCCCCCTGAATCGCTGGTCCCGCCTCTGGACAATCCCTGATCATGTGTCCTGGCTTCCCACAATGGAAGCATAATAGCTCTGGAGCTAACACGTGACGGCAGCATGCCCTCGCTAGCCGCATCGATAACACCTGGGTAAATCTGAAGAACACGGCCCCGAATGACGCCGATGACACCTCGAGCACTCCCGATCCCCATACGAACTGTCGACACGACTACTAGAAGCTAGGGACCCCTGCCCTACGCTACTCTGGCTCTGTGCATTATACCTAGAGCTCTGCATCAGACTTTGGTCCACCAATCTTTGACCCTGTGTATGTCCCCTGGATCTCTAATCTCTACCCCTATCTCGGTCCCTATCCCGCCTCTATCATGTACCCTGCCCCGAACCCTGGCTCGAAAACCGCCACTGATCTGGTTGCTGATCTCTTGGGGCGTCCCCGGAGGATCTCCAAACACTCAAAGTCCCTGTCTGCTTTCGTTCTAAGGGTGGCTGCTCCCTCTGCTTCACAATCTCCTGCTCCCTCATGTGGGCCATCTCCAACGCTCTGGCAAATGTAGGAGTCTCATGCAAACCAACAAACTCCCAGATATCTGATCGCAATCCATCAATAAACACATCGGACTTCTGTCGCTCGGTATCTATGTGCTGAGTAGCAAACTGGGAGTACTCGTTGACTCGATCAACAAACTACTGTACATTCATTTCGCCCTGTTGTAAGTGGAGGAACCAGCGCTCCATCTCTCGCCTTTCATCTCTAGGAATGTACTGCAACTCAAACATGGCTCTAAACTAATCACAGGTCATTGCATAGGCTGCGGACGGTGTCATGGAAAGCTCAATAGACTTCCACCACTAGGAAGCCCCTCCCCTTAATAAGTAAGTGGTGTAACCCACCATATCCTTTGGATCCACACGTGCGACCCGAAAGGCTGCCCCAATCTCACGTTCCCATGTCATAGGGACCCTAGGCTAACTGCCGCCTCTGAACTCATGTGGACCACCTGTCATAAAGTCGTTAAAGGACCCACCCCGCGTAGTAGATGAAGAGACACCTGCCCCTGAATCGGTCCCTGTCACTAGAGTCACTGGCCCCATACACTGGCCTAAACCTTGCTGGCTGTAAAACTGCGTCAGAATTTCCAGAAGATCCGACTTGCGGACAAATTCGTCGCCCGCTGGTTTACCGGCACTTGAAACCTCCCCCTGATCTGCCATATCAATATGCACAAACCAAAATAGATAAAAACAACAAATAGATCACCCAGCCTTATACAATAAGCTAGGTCAGTTAATTCAACTAATATCAATCTCAAGGATAATTCCCCAAGGATCTGAACAAGGTTTAAGTGAAGCATCCACTAACTATACTCAGGCTTCAAACCACAAGCTCGGATACCAACACCCTCCCAGTTCCCATTAATGCCACATTACACAATATCATATGTGGCAATAGCACATAGAATACATAATACACGTGTCAGAGGATAATATAAATCACTGATAATTTAAAACTTTATACAAACGGTTAACAGAGTAATCGCAGGTTCAGTACAGTTAACAACCCTGATTAGGCTAACATAACACCACTGGCTCTCAGAGATACATATTGAATACATACACATAATACTGATTTACAACATCCCAAAAAAAAAAACTATCACATGCAGTGCTAATATATTCATTATACAGAAACAGATACAAAAGTCTTCAAGTGATCCCATGTCCTAGTTCAGCGGCTGCAGCTACTGATTCTCTTTCTGATTCCCTGAACATGTTAGACTCAAAGACGTAAGCTGGAAAGCTCGTTAGTACGTGAAGGTTAGACTCTGCAGAATAAACACATAATACAACACATAGCACATAACACGCATGGCAATCTCTATCTCTATCGTTGGCAACCCACAGTATATCTCAGGTATAGTCACAAGGAAGCATGAGATCCGAAACCCTGTGAGCACAATCCCTATGGGGACACTTCCCCGGCTAACAAACTGCACGTAGCAATGGTTAGTAGAACCCTGTAGCTCAGGAGCGACCTGGCCACATGCCCTGCCGTGTATACACGCTCTGAAGACTGTCAGGGACAGTCAGCCCACACAATCACCCATCGCGAATCACCATATGTATGGGACTCATCACGGACAACCTGGATTGGATCTCATCTCATGCACAACATAACATATATAACAAGGATAGAAGCATACATGAGGTTCACGTCCTTGTCTCATGTCCAACACATACAATAACAGTAGCTACAAAGCTAAAACTCATATAATGATCCTGGGTTTGGAAAAGAACTCGAGTACTCACCTGATTGCCTTAACTGATTAGTCGAATCCCAAAATCCCTGATCCGGCTCGGCTTGCTGTCTACTCATCCCTTGATATCTCAAGAACACAAAGGTAGGAAAAGTCTCTGATCAATCCACGTTTCTTACCTCTTTTTCTTGCTGTTGATAGCTCCAGAATACACGCACACACACAATACACACACATTTTCTGTATTTTGCAAGGAAGAGGAAACAAGGTTTCAAAAGGATGCCTATATATATTTTTTCCATTTATGGCAAGATCTGAACTCGTAACCCGAACCCGATATCATATTTTCATTATTAATATCATTTCAACTCGTTTAATCTCGCAGTCTCATAATTATAATTAATCCGCTAAAATTATAATCCGTTACACGTATAACGCAATCCCGACACGTATAAGTCCACTAATCGAGATATAATTGGGCTAACACAATATTATTAAAATATTGATCCCTTAATATAAATCCACGTACCTGGTTAAAAAGCAGGATGTTACATATTAGATATTAAATAAAAGGTGTATTTATTTAATTTGTATTTGAGGGATAATTATTAACAAATAAATAGAGATAATTATAAAATAATTATCTAGTCAATTATATATTATTAGATAATAATATATAAAAGATAAATATTAATATTTGTTGAATTGGTTATATAATTATAGAGATAATTATATTGAATTTAAATGATAAAAATAATTATTAAGATATATATTGTATTATTACGTTAGAGTTAACTTAATCAGACCAATTTGTATGTGTGTGTATATATGTGTGTAAGTGTGTGTGTGAGAATATATAAAAACACAAGAACTAACCGTGCGTGTCTTCTGTGTGTAGTTTCACAACCGGCGAAAGAAACTAAACAATTATTAATTATTTTGGTATTTATCGTTTTTCGTGTATTTGATTGCATATTTGCGTCGTTCGATCGTGTCATCACCGGTGGAAACTGAAAGCTTCATGTTCGTGTATTTTTGTCTTCAACTACAAAGATACGGATTTTATAGCTTTCTCGTTACTTATTTTGTGTATACTAGATGATCCGCGTACGAAATTCATAATTTTAATAAGTTTCCGTTGTGTGTTAATTCAATTAAAGTTTATGTTTTTATAAAAAAAAATGATATGAATTCCTAACACTGTCCCAGTAGACTTTGGCTGTTACAAATGATATAAGATTTGGGCACCGGGCCAATGTGCACAGCGAGGACACTGTGTCGCCAATTGGGAAGGATTGTGATATCATACATTGAGGGGTGAGAAAAACCAACAGACATTTATAAGGTTGAGATAACTCTCTACCAACATGATGTCTCTTGGAACGAAAATAAAATTGTGAGGCATTGTGTTAAGTTGACCAAAACAGAAGTCATGTGGGATTGGACTGTTACGCCCATCAAAATTATGAATTTTGTAGGAAGACACAAATTTAGAAAAACATTTTTTATAATCGTATAAATATCTACCGTGTCTTTATTATATCAAAACAAAACAAGAATCATAGGTCCAAATAACTTTCATCAATTTATTTTAATCATTATAAAAGACAAGTTCATATTTTATTAGATTTATCAAAACAAGAAAATTTATATATATATATATACGTACAAATGAGTACCACTAGTTTTGCGGAGTACCGGAGGTACCTCGGTTAAACCATTTTTTTTTAAAATTTTTTTCATAATCATGTTTAAATTAATAATATAAGACTACTTGCAAAAAATCACCATAAACACACACTATAACTATGTGAAACATGCAAGTTCACATGAGCTGCACTGTTGTGAATGCATGTTCACAGCTAAGTATGTTCACATGAATTTTTTCATGTTCACATGACTTTTAAGACGCTAGGAAGTGTGAATGCGTGTAATTCTTTTACAAATAGGCTTATATTATTTGTATCTATATGAATATGAAAAAAATTTAAAAAAATTTTTTTCGGAGCATGTTCACATCTAAAACTCGTGTGTTCACAGGTACTCACGGTACTCTGCATTTTTTAGGTACTCACACGAACCATATTCTATATATATATATATATATATATATATATATATATAGGGGTAACAATGAAAAACAACCATGCATCGGAAAACTTGTGAAAACCGCACTGCACCACCACAAATGCATCAAATTCCCCGCGTGATGTATCAAAATCTCACGTGATGCATCAAATTTCCAGCATGATGCATCAAAATCTCACGTGATGCATCAAATTTCCAGCGTGATGCATCAAAATCCCGCGTGATGCATCAAATTTCTCTCATGATGCATCATCTTATTTACGATCATGCCACCGCGTTTTTAATTAAATGCACCAAATCGGACGGTATGCGTAGGTTTCCATAGTTTTCACGTGCATAATGGTTTTCCATTGAACCCACCCCTATATATATATATATATATATATATATATATATATATATATATATGGGTTCAAATGAGTACCACTAGTTTTGCGGAGTACCGGAGGTACCTCGCTTAAAACCATTTTTTTATAAAAAAAATTTCATAATCATGTTTAAATTAATAATACAAGACTACTTGCAAAAAATCACACATAATATGTGAAGCGTGTGTGTTCACATGAACTGTACTGTTGTGAACGTGTGTTCACAACTAAGCATATTCAATGAATTTTTTCACGTTCACGTGACTTTTAAGATGCTAAAAAGTGTGAATGTATATAATATTTTTTACGAATAGTCTTATTTTATCTATACTCCTTTATAAAGCATTTAGGAGTATGCTTTTAAAAACAAGTTTTTCAGCATAAAGTACAACTTTTTAAAGTTGAATCTTGCAATTTAAGACTTACTACTTGTAAAGCTGTAAGTACAATTTTATTAAGCAAGAAAATTTGAAATTCAAAATCAGCCAATTTTTATCAGGTATTGTAGGTTTTATTGGGTGAATCGCTCCTTTTCAATGCTCCCAAGTCCCATCATGCTCTACTCTCTCCCACTCTCTAAACCCTTCTCTCCCTCTCTCTCACTTTTCAACGACATCAGTGCCCAGAAAAAAACAAATACTGATTTGTATTTCCTGTTATCGTTCCCAACTTTTTACCTTTCCGGTCCGGTGACCGTTCTCAATCCTTCCTTGAAAAATTTTTAGAAATGATCGAATTTTTCAGAAAAGTTTTAAAAGTAATCGGTTTTTTTTTTTTACAAAAATGATCACGCCGGGGTACCCAACCCCGGCTCAATCAACATCACCGCAGGAGAGATGGGTAGCTGTATGATGATGTGGCACGACTCATCATTAGGCCGGGGTTGGGACCCCCGGCTTGATGAAACAATTTTTTTTCCGGCCGGTTGAATGCAAGTGTTTTTTTAAGGTGTTTAAATTTTTTTTTGGGTATAAAGCCTTGATGTTTTTAGGTACAAAGGCTTGATGTTTAATTTTTTTTTTAGTTGTAACAACTAGTATTTTTATTTCGGTTATGTATTTTCGGTTATTAGTATTTTATTTCGGTTACTAGTATTTTCAAAAGTTATTAGTAAACCAACAGTTAACCAAAAAAATAGAAAATAAATTTAGACATATCAATATTATTAATAATTATATGAATAATAATAAGCTAAACAATTTCAATGTATATCAATTTTGTAACTCGATTTAATTAATATTATGCGTTTATATTTCAAGTGCGATAAATATACGGAACTTTAATACATCCAAAATTGATGAAATTTTACCAATAAGTCATACTAAAAAGGTTTAAATTGGGCATAGAATTTTAATAAAATACTTATATTCATATTATATAATCTCAATACGACATACATACAAAAAATCATCCACTTATAATACATCTAATTGTATATTTGTTGACCGTTTGGACATCTTGTGCGGTTGTGACCGGGTTGGTGGCAAATCGAGCATTTTCTGATACGTGGTTCATCAGGGGGGCGAACGTCCATTTCGTTACGTATTCTGCGGTCGCGTCTTCTGCCTCTTGAACTCGTAAGCCTAGACCGATCTGCTTGTATCTGCCATCCAGGATCTATCCAGTGTGCTTTATGTGGCAGGGGTGAAAAGCCAGTTCTATACTGTCTTCGATATGTCTCTGTCCAGTAAACCTTGTGAATGCAAGTAGTGACATCATCTCCCCTATGGCGACTAACAGCAATCGCATGGGAGCACGGAAATCTTGTCATTTGCCATTTCCCACAACTGCATTCACGCTTTAGGTAATTGACAGTGTAGTCGTTTCCGCCCCTGTCATGTGTGCTCAGCCTGGATAGAACATTGTATGTGCCCTCAATGTGGTGAAACTCTTCAACAGTGTGTTCTAGCGCATGTCTCTCACGCATAGTGAATAGTTTCCACATTCTTGGGGGCAACGGTGTCTGACAGTTCATCGCAATCTCCGAGTGCTTTCTAAAATGCTCAACGGCCTTGTGAAACGTATAATCGATACACGCTTTGATTGGTAGAAGCCTTGCATGCCGTAAAGCATTATTCATGCACTCAGCAATGTTTGTCGTAAGGTTACCCCAACGACGATGACCGTTATCATGTAGCAGAGACCACTTGCTTGTGCCAATTGCTTTCAAGTAGTCCCATGCTTGAACATCTATGGCTTTCATTTGTTGGACGTAGTATGCATATTTTCTTCTTTGTGTAGTGCTTCCCATACCCCAACAAAGTTTTTTAAGCCTAGAGTTTTTGAATTTGGCCATCAGATTGCTTCGAACATGACGTAGACAAAAACGGTGATAGCCGAATGGCTACTTCCACTGGTCCAATGTCGTCATTGCTTGTATAATTCCTTTATGTCTGTCTGAAATTACACACAATGAACGTTGTGAGTCAAAAACATAATGCCTGAATACCTGAAGAAACCAAGACCAGCTTTCGTTTGTTTCTTCATCCACTATGGCATATGCTAGTGGAAGGACGTGATTGTTTGCGTCCTTTGTCACTGCCGTCAACAATTTCCCCCTGTAAGAACCCCGCAGATGGGTTCCATCTACACACACAACCCGATGGCACCGTTTGAACGCTTCAATAGCAGGTCCAAACGCCCAAAACACATACTTAAACGTACAGCTATTGGAGGACCCACTAGGATGATGCAACCATTCAACAATTGTGCCAGAGTTAGAGCTCTGTAAGGCAGCAACGTATTTAGGCAGCTCCTCAAAGTTTGACTCCCAACTGCCATACACAGTTTCAATAGCTTTTCTTCTTCCAAACCAGGCCTTCTGATAGGTGATATCAACAGCAAGCAATGACTTTATATGTGCCCGCACCTGCTTCACCGGAAATGCTACGTCTTGTGTCACAAACTGTGTGACATGAGAAGCGATGTCACGAGACTTCAGGCTCCTGTTGTTGTTTCGAACGACAGACCCATAACAATTGTGTCCATCAACCCATTTGTAAATATGCCACAATTGAGTCATTCTGTCCTTCGAAGCACGAACCAACCATTTGCATTCCGGTTCGTTAGGATGTCTTCTGTAATCCTCATGCGTTGTGTAACACTTTGCTTTGAAGAGTTTGGTGGTACTATCATCGCTAACAATCTGAGAAATGGTTTCTCGTCCATTGAACAAGTACATCAGAAGTAAAGTTAACTTAAATCTTGAGGGAGACACTTGAACATGTTGATATACCAAATCTTGAAAGTCTTTGAATGTGAATTTTTGTCGAACGACAATCGAAGTGCAATTTGTTTCAGGATCAGTGTATACAACTCCGTCTACAAAATTAACTTCACCCCCCCCCCCAATATAAGTTAACAATGAACGACATTGTTATAAAAATTGTTAGATGAAAATATTCTATATTTGTGGTGATGTGTTAGAAAGTTTGTGGTGATATTCGACGTTTTCTACATCTCCTATTTATACACAAACTGACGCGCTACAGTGTGCCGCACTGCACAACCACGTTGACGCGCTACAGTGGCCTACTTTGGCACACGAAAAATGGTGTTTGCGGACGTTTTTGTGATCGACACCTTACATATCTTATAAGTCCATACAACGTACTAAGTACCTATATAAATGTTATGCAATTTGTTTTGCTCGTGGGCACACTTATTGAACCTCAAAGTTGGCATCAACTCACTTTCGCGCACTTCACATAAAATGACAAAAGTGGCCTACATGCCTACTTTGGCACACGAAAAATGGTGTTTGCGGACGCTTTTGTGATCGACACCTTACATATCTTATAAGTCCATACAACGTACTAAGTACCCATATAAATGTTATGCAATTTGTTTTGCTCGTGGGCACACTTATTGAACCTCAAAGTTGGCATCAACTCACTTTGCGCAACCACGTTCTGACGCGCTACAGTGTCACGCACTGCACAACCACGTTCTGACGCGCTACAGTGTCACGCACTGCACAACCACGTTCTGACGATCTACAGTGTCACGCACTGCACAACCACGTTCTGACAATCTACAGTGTGCCGCACTGCACAACCACGTTCTGACGCGCTACAGTGTCACGCACTGCACAACCACGTTCTGACGCGCTACAGTGTCACGCACTGCACAACCACGTTCTGACGATCTACAGTGTCACGTACTGCACAACCACGTTCTGACAATCTACAGTGTGCCGCACTGCACAACCACGTTCTGACGCGCTACAGTGTCACGCACTGCACAACCACGTTCTGATATCCTTTATAAATACGAATCATTCGAAACGTTTCAACACATCCTGAGATTTGTAAAATCACTAATTTAAATACTCAGCAAAAAAATGTCGAAACACACCGGTGAAACAAGCAACAAAAGTCAAAATAGCTCATCAAACTTGCCCGATTTCTTACAACTTTCCATTCAAGAGCTGAAAGACTTGAATCAAAGAGATCGTTGCTTGCTTTTCGATACGGTCGGAATACGTAAAGACTGGCAAAGCTCGATTAATGAGAAGAGGGACACCATGAAACGTCTTCGAGCCGAATGCGAGCAAAAAGTAAGTCAGCTAGAAGAGGAAAACTACAATAATTTTACTGAAAGGAACAAACTACTTGATGAGTATGAAGTATTAGAGGCTAGAAGAAATGAAAGAGTAGGCTGGATTGAGAGAGCGAATGCCGATTTTCAGGGGCGGAACATGCCAACACATATGCAACAAACAATTCAGCATCTCGAAGCTGAAAACGAAGCTGATTGGAATGCAGCAGCTGAATTATGCCGACATATTCGCCGTTTTAAACTAATGATGTCGGAAAGGAAGGAAACTATTACCCAACTGAAGCAAGAATGTCAACAAAATGTGAAACAGGTTTTGGATGCTCAGATAAATGATTATAAAAAATTACAAGAATTAGAAGATGAAGTTAAAGTTTATGAGTCAAACATCAAACAAAGAACTAGCTGGATTGAAAAAATGAAAAAATAGTATCACTAGTTCTTTGTTGAATTTCCTCCATGTTGTTATTGTACTTTGTTTAAGTAATGAATGTTGTATCTTTATGTGACGGTGCAACTCTTAAATAATAAACATGTTATTTTAAATAATATGTGTTAAAAGTGATACTATTATTGCGCAAATATATGTTTCACATGCATCTATATATATCATCCAAGAATTAGAATAAAAGGTGTCATATGATTACAAGTGTCTTGATTTTATATCAGAAGTAAAAATATTTGATATTATAACATGTAAATTCGATCACTGTTTTGTAAGTTAAAAGGATTTTGAAACTTCATACATAGATCGATTATAGTATACGTCGTTTTAACTTATTAATTTAAATGGAACAATTTTTTAGTAATAATTTTAGGCAACATTGTTTGAGCAATGTACATAAACATGATGATATCAAATACTTGCAACAGTTTACTCAAGTAATAATAATCAATTAATTTATACAACTTGTTACATATCGGTTACAATATTTAATGGGGATGCTGGTGATAATGTTCAGTCCCACATCGTCGTTGCCTTCTTTGCCTATTGCCTCGACGCGGGGCAACGTCATCCTCATGTGGTGCACCATCCGTTGATGGAGAGCCTTGTTGAGACATTTGATGTTGTTCCAAAGGGAGGATACCATGTGAGTCGTTGGAATATATTGGTGAATCCCTCATGTAAGGAACATCGTCATTGGCTCTCGTTGGTGGATGCATTAAAGGAGAATAAAAAGGGTTTTCAATTAAATAAGGACTGAACATGTTCGTTTGGATTGGAGGTTGGGAGTCTACTGGGGTATACATATGCTGAGACTGTACTGCATCTGGCATTTGTGGTTGATAGTAATCTTCGTTCATTCGCACCGGTCTATAACTCGACGAAGACGACGAAGACGGCATATCCAGTCCCAATCCCAAGTGTAGGGAGCTTGATGTAGTATCTTCATGATAGCTACCACCACCCCCTTCATGATAATTGAATGAACCACTTGGTGCAGCAAAGTTAGACGGACCACCTTGTTCAAACACAGATGCAAAATCTCGTCCAGCATAGTTAGATGGGCCAGCTTCATCAACTGCGGCCTGACCACCAGTAGGTTGACCTTGTCTTCGACCCCGACGCGTAGCAGTTTCAGTAAAATAATGAGGACCATCAGGGACATGCGCGGGTAATTCCGAAAAATGCCTCGGTAGTATGGAAAAACGATCAGTAGCATTGATTTGTTCCATATACTGTTGAGGAATTTGTTGGAATGCCTCGTTTCCAGCACCCCACTGTCCTTGTCCTTGTTGCAATCGCGTCATCCCCTCCATCTGAAAATAATGATTATATAATGTTATTATTTATATTAAATAATTGGTAGTTTACGAAACATAAATCTACATACCAGCATCTCCATACGTCCAGCTGTGTTCTGAAACCCCTGTCGTTGTGGTCTAAATGGGTGCACGATATGTATGACGGTGCGCTCCCAATACCAGTTCATATATTCGGTGGTGGCAATGAAGCTATCTGTGATCTCCCCGTTCACAACTCTATTATCACGATTGTGCCACTCATCGATATATTTTTGATGTTTCACGTGCCAGTTGGTGGTGCGTCTACCACCCTTTTTACAACCATGTAAACTTCTATGCTCTTGCGGGGTGATTAAAACGTTTGTCGGGATTGGCTGATACATTCTAAACTGTCTCATCACCCGACTGGGTAAATGAGGCTCAACAATTTCCCAAAAAACCAAAAACGTTTCACACCGCCACGAATTCTGTCCATTCTTACATGAATCGGGAAGAAGATCCATGACATGGTCGTAAGGCGTCCACGAGAACTGTAATTTTTTAAAATAATTAAAAACATGTTGTTTAACTAACATTATTGTAATACGTTTGACTACCAAAAACAGTGGCCAGTCATGTCAGTTGGGGGGGCAGGATCCTTTCGATTTATAATCTTTCGGAAAATCCAACAACCCCGACCCACTATCCTAGACACCACCGTTATGGTTATATCGACTAGTATTACAAAAACAACAACAATATTAATAACTAGTATTACAAATACTTACCAAATCGTTTGTTAGGCTGGCCAATTGTTGTCGGGCTGCATCAAGACAGTGGGTTGTCGTGCTGATAAAACTCAAATCAGATTGCCACCTGTTTCATATATACTACAAATAGTCATATTACTCCAACGTAAATCATTACATATACAATTCTAAAAGTATATTTCAATACATACCTTGCACCGTACGGTTCTGAGTAATCATACAGTGTTTTTACGATTCGGGGGGGATGTGGTTTTAATTCTCTCCCAGCACCATAATTGCAATAACACAAGCGAACCATAAATCTCCGCTGTTCCGGGAACTGTCGCTCTGCATAAGTTTCTATAAAGAGATGCGAGAACGGCACTGCCCCAAGAATATAAACCGCACGTTTGAAGGTTTGTAAGATGTGTTAAGTACAACAACGAAACCCTACTGCCAGAAGAATCAGGAAAAATGGTTCCCCCGATAAGATGGAGAATGACACAACGAGCCCTTTGTTGAATTTGTAGTTGTGTCGGATTCACCAATGGGGACATTATTTCATCTAATACTCTAGCTAACTTTATTTGAAAACCTTTTAAACACCCGGGATCGGGCGTAAAACCTAAACAATCTGTACAAATTGTATTTAATTCTTCACGAGAAAAAGTATCTACACCGGTAAGAATCATACCATCGACCGGCAAACCCGACAAGACTTGTACATCTTGTAATGTAACGGTCGCCTCACCGATCGGAAGATGAAATGTGTGTGTCTCGGGACGCCACCTTTCTACCAATGCGGTGATCAAATGATGATCAACCTTTAGGTATCCCAAGGCCAACACTCCACCAAATCCGGCGGCTTTTATTTGGACCAATACATCTTCACGGATTGGATGGTCGTTGATATAGTTCCAAAAAGTTTGGTCCGACCTCCTAGTATTCAACTCTTTATTATTATTTGGATCAGCGTTATTGAAATTTTGCCAAGCTCGATGCTGATCCCATAAAAATAATAATTCAGGGTTGTTCGGACCGGGAAATAGTTGTTGAGACATTTTTTTTAAAAAATTTAAATGTTAAAATATAACAACTTTAAAATATTTGAAATACCGATATAGTAAAATTGGTAAAAGTTTTAAATAAAACTTGAATATTTAAAAAAAAACTTGAATACAAAATTTAGAATATTTTTTGATAATGAAAAATTTAGATATTATAAAGAAGAGTTTTAGAATGTGGTTTGGTGTGAAAATTTATGTTGTAGAATGTAGTATATATAGGGGAAGAGAAGCCGGGTATCGAACGGGTACGGGCCGGGTCGCATTAGGCCGTGGTTCCGCAGAGCGGACTGACCACGCCGTGGTTCCGCAGAGCGGTCTGAACCCGCTGACCACTTTTTCGGTCAAGTCACCATCATGGGTCAAGTCACCATCTCCATGTGATTTCCTTTTGTCGTTTATTGTCTACCCGTGAACTCTCCTGCGGTGATGTTGATTGAACCGGGGTTGGGTACCCCGGCGTGATCATTTTTGTAAAAAAAAAAAAAACCGATTACTTTTAAAACTTTTCGGAAAAATTCGATCATTTCTAAAAAATTTTCATCCTTCCTTACCTTGGAGCAATGACATTCTCAGATTTAATCTCCGATCAAGGTACTGATTTGTCCATCGTTTTCCTATTCTGATTTCTGCCATTTTCAATACATTTGCAAAATTTTAGTATCCAGATGCGATTTTCAGCTATGTGTCGGCGGATCCTCAGGTGCAGTGGAGAGAGGGCTTCATCAGGATCAGCGTGCTTTCTTCGATGAAAACTGGAAGGGTTTGTTTTGGGGACTCCTCAACCGAGGATGGTGTTTCATTAATCGCAGGTCCACTAAACTCAACATCAAACCAAACCCATGAAAAGGGGCTGAAATCAAAGAGAATCAAGGGTCACGAAGCTGATGCTCACTACTTGAGATATATATAATCTTAGCACACGAACCGCCAGATCTTTGCATGTATCAAAAGCAAAATCTGCTGCTTAGTTGAGCTATTCTGTGCGATTTTTAATGTATGCTTTTGACTTTGAGGTATGGTTTTTCTGGTGCTGGGGTTGGGCTTCTGAATTTGAGGTATGGTTTTTCTCTTGACCTCAACATAGATTTTGGATAGAAATCAAATAGATGCAACGATTCTATCTCCTCAAAACAAACCAACAGTGTTGTGTTTACATTCTTTCTGGTTTAACGATGTTATTTTGATTCATTCTTGACCTGACTTTTGTTAGGATATTTACTAATTTTGTTAGGATATTTACTAAGTTTGGTACTCAATATTTAACAATAGATTTAGTTTTTTCCATCTTTTGGTAGAAATCATAATATATGTTGTTTGTTAAAGACCAGCCGAGGAACAAATGTTATTGATTTCATGGTCAAACAACTTGATTAAACTCAAAATGGTTAACTCTTATTTCATTTTTTTTCTCCATTTTGGATGAGTAGAAGTTCAAAACTTTTACTTTTTTTTTTAAAAAAAGATTTGATTCATTTTTCCTGATTTCCTTTCATATA
Organism: Centrapalus pauciflorus; assembly: GCA_020465985.1. NCBI lineage: Eukaryota > Viridiplantae > Streptophyta > Magnoliopsida > Asterales > Asteraceae > Centrapalus > Centrapalus pauciflorus. Next base: position 74,401 of record JAANYP010000080.1, on the reverse strand, counting down.
AAGGACTCACCAACCATCTATTTTGGTTTATAAATTCATTGTTATGTTATTATGTTGGATTTCTTTTTTTGTTCAGTTTGATAAAATCATGCATTGTTTAATTACAATCTGATACATTTTTGGGTTTTGCAGAGGTGATAATAGACTAGGAATTTAATTTGATGTCGAATCTTCTTTCTATTTTCTATTGTATTTTATATCCTCGAGATACATAAACATTTTACATTCACCTGTTTACATCTCTTCTATTTCAGATTCCGCATTACAGGCCATCACTTGCTGAAGAGATCCCTATTATAGATTCCAATTGCTGAACAGGTTCATGTGTTTTTCTTCTCACCAAAATTTTATTGACTGGTTCCTCTGTTTTTTGGAATTGGGGATGAAAAGAGACTCCTCTCTTCTTCTGCTTACTTGTGGGGTTGCCGAAAAATTCTGTTAATTATTTATCACTTGTTTTTTAGGATATGTGCTGGTTGTAATTATGTGATTTTTCATTGAAGATTTTTAAGTTGCATGGACGCGATGCCACTTTTGTAACCAACCAATTGCTGATTAGGAGGTATAGATCGACTTTCATACATGATCATCACTGCCATATGCATCTTTCTTATGTTATATTTCATTATTTGTTTAGTTTTTGCTACAAACCACAAAAGCTAGCTCTGATCAATATGGCTATCATCAACTTCTGCAATCTTCTTTTCCATGTAGTTTTTACTGTGGGATAATAATCCTTATCACAAGTCTTGCTACAATGAGCGCAACCGTCCGAAATTTGATGTTTTAAGTATCGCTTGTTGTGTAACTATCCTTTATTTTTCTACATGATGCTTCTTTTAATACTATTTTGCAGATTCTACAGTCTTAATGTTTAATATGAATTGTATTGTGTTTTACTTTAATAGTCTCTAGAATTTCTCAAAGTGATAATATGTGTTGTAATCTAGTAATGTTATGAAAATGTTGTTTGGTTATTAAAACATAAAATCAATCTATAATAATCTGGTCTATAATTGCCAATTTAAACTGTATATCTTCAGGGAAAACTACCAATGGTCCACTAAAATAATACTCCGGCGCCACGTATAACTCTTTCCCGGCACGTATAATCCACTAATCAAGATATTATTCGACCAACGCAATAATAATAAAGTAAATATCCACTAAAAAATTACACATACCAGGTTAAAAGTCCAGATGTTACACCTATTATGCAATCAAACAGCACCTTAGAAATCTCACTTTGATGATGTTAGCGTACTTGGTGGACTTTGTGAAATTTCAGGAACTACCAGATTTATGGCAAAAAAAAAAAAAAACTATAAAAGACTGAGTTTTTTGATAATATTGTTACTCAGTCTTTCTTTTTTGTTAGCTAAATAGAGAGTTTCAATTGGGTTGGTTACTTGAAAAATCCAAGTTTAGCTATTATAACCATGTAATTGTATCGTACTTAATTCTTGCTAGTTTTTTTTATTTATTAATAATTTTCGTGGTTCCAAAAATAAAAAAAAATTTCCTAGTCTTATATTTATCTCCAAGATTAAATTATATTCAATTTAGGCTGCTATCGTCACACAGGATGTACTAACAGACTCCCCTTGACGATAGCTTCTAACTATTTACATTTTGTCTAAGTACTAGAACTATATAAGCTACTACCTGCATATAAGCCTATATCAATGCATACTCTGACTATCTTTTGGAATTTCCTAGCCTCAGATCTCCAACCTTCATGAAAGAAGATAGGCTGATCGTGTAGCTTTTGTAGGTCATCCTTAGATAGGTTTATTAGGTGCAACGGATCATACACTCTCAAAATCACTTTGTCTTCTGTATCCTCCATTACTGCTTTAGCTATATCATTGTCTATGTACCACCACTTCGTGTTTCTGAGAACGTCTTGTGGCATAGACTTCAGTGGCACCTTCTTCAAACATCTGACGGGTTTGTACACTATTTTAGCCCATGGTCTTCCCGTGTGAGGATCTATTCTAGACTCATCCTCAACTCTTCTGCCTGACCTCGGCTTGAGTCTTTCGAACTTTCCGGACCTGCCCTCTTTTCTGATTATTTTTGCAATAACTTCAGCATAAGGGTCGTCACCGATATTGATCAACTCCTTCCATGCCAATTCCTTCACTTCAACCTTTGGCAGTGTCTTAAACACTTTGAGAGTTCGCCTCAGGTATTGAAGTCAGTCTCTTCTCTTTAATATAAATAGTTGCAGATCCCTGTCAAAGAACCAGCTAATAATTCCACCTGAGAGGTTTTCGGAACCTGGCACTCTCATCCTCCTTTTCATCTTTGGCTCTGTCTTCTTCTCTTCCTTACGGAACCACAGATTAAACAATTCAGTTCTGGTTGGTTCTTTCTCAGCTTCCTCCAGTTCTGAATCTTCTACAGAAGCCAACTTAATCTCATCTATATCAATTACATTTTGATCATTTTGCACATATAGTTCTGTGATGGGTTGTGAATGAATGATTACTTCATCAACATTGTCATCTTCATCTACCACAACCTCCTCATCAGATCTCCAATCAACTATATCTTCAGGGTTAAATTCTACTTCTTCCAATTCTTCAACATCATCTTCAAAATCAAAAACTATTTCTTCTTATTCTATATCCATTAGAGCATCTATCATCTCGCTCTCAATGGACTTAGAAGCTTCACCTTCATCCCTTTCTTCAACTGCAGACTGACTTGGCTCCCCCTGAATTGTTGCACGCTGAGCAGTTGGAAAATCTGCTAGCTCACTTTCTTTTCTTGCCTCGGGATCATTGTCGTCATCATCATCTCTCCTTATCGCTTCAGCTTCTTCGCAGTTTGTCTCCCCCTGAGCTCGAATATTTTTCATTAACTGCTCGAGGAGGGACTTCATTGTCTTAATCTCAGAAGCTTGATCAGCAACAGATGTTATCAGTTCAACGTTCTCCTGATCAAGTCTGGCGTTATGCGCTTGAAGCTCTTTGACTGCTATTGTAAGCTGAAAGATTTGGACTGATTGGAAATCCACTTTGCTCCTTAGCTCTGTAAAGCGCTGATTCTCAGTAAATGTGGATGATGTAGATGGAATGGATGTGATTGGTGAAGGCGTGATGTATGGTTGAACATCAGGAATTTCAGGCTCTGGAGCAGAAGTGGATGAAGCTCCCTGCATAAAATGATGTCTCTTCGCCCTATGCCTAGGAACGAGAGGAGCTGGATCATCTGCTTCAAAATCAGAATTATCGTCTGAGGCTCTAGCAGCTCTTGTCTCTTCTTCTCTTGTACTGAACACAATTCTTGAACCATATATGCCTATGCGGACAGATGGATCAACACGCTCTACTTCAACTTCCTATACTTCAACTTCTTCAACTTCTTCCGACTCAGACTCAGAGTCCATTTCATCACCCTGTTGTGGCTGATATTCATCTATATCTCTAAAAATATCATTGAAATCAGCTGGAGGCTCCAAAATGTTATCAATTAGCTCAGCGGCAACAGCTTGCTGTGCCTGAATACCATGAACCCATATTTCCTCTAGAGTCTTTACTCTAGGATCAACTTCTGGGGCCACGCCTGAAGGACTCGCAGCATCCGAAGATGGACCTGCTGCCGATGACTCTTGAACTCTGCTTGTTGAAGGCCTGGATGCCTGAGTTTGACTTGCTGTAGCTCTTTGTCTCCTTCTTGGTTGTGGCTGAGCTTGTGGTTGTTGTTGCTGCTGCTGCATTGGCTGCCGCTGAGGCCCTTCTCCAGTCCAGTTCTCCCATTCTGGGGCCACAAAATCTGGATCTACCACTGCACTAAAGAGAGGTGCATCAAGTGGTCTGACCTGCTCAGCCCTGCGGGCATTGTGCGACTGGCAGTCAGCAAAAATGCATTTATCTATAACTGCCACACTTTGAATATCTGGAAGCTGTGGCAGATTTGGCAAAAAATGACGAATCAGCATCATCACAAGGCGCGAATACATAAAAAATCTTTCGCGCGCTGGAGCTGTTATCTGATGCACAAACTCTGCAAACAACATTTTCGAGTAGCTGAAGCTTTTATTATAAACCAAGGCAATCATGGCCGACTGCATCTTGGAAACAATATAATCGAAACCCGCCTTTTTCGGTGCAAAGCACACCATAATCACGTGCGCCAAGTACCTCCACTGCCCAATCAAACCACTCATCATGAACGACGCTTTTGTTATGTCTAGGGCATATCCCATGCGCGAAAAGGCCGCTTGCCTTACATTTATAGTGAAATCAATGGGCCCAGCTTCTTGTTCTTGAAACCCTAGTTTTAAAATTTGACGGAGCGTATCCGCTGAGAAAACGATCGGCTGACCTCCAACTCTTGTTTTCAAAACTGTTGGCGTCATGGTACAGTCAACTTGTAAGTGCTCCCAAAACTGCCTTACATACGGTAATATTATCTGCACACTAAGGGATAGTGCATACGAAACCCTGGGAATGTGCCAAAAACTCTACCATCTGTCGAAACGCCTGTGCTTCGGGTAGCTCTCTGTCTGGTGACATTACCATATTATGCTTCTGGAAGAACGCCCTTTCACCCATATCTGCACATAAAAACAATAACCAAAATTAGAAGTGAAAGATAAAAATGAAACTTGTTTAATTTCGAATTTGTTTTATCTTGAACTTACGTAAGTCGAAGATACTTCATGGATCAAATCATAAGTATTTCCAAGATGATAATATCCTCTATTCTTCAGACGAAGATACATTAAAGTTGCGGTTTTCTAGTCCGTCATACCTTAGTGCATTCAAACGCTGTGTGTAACTGCCAGTTATAACGGATGTATCTAGTTACGATGTTATTAGTTAGCTAGCGCTGTGTATGCGAAGTTTATTCGTTCCTTTTGCCTATATGGAAAAGCGATATCTATGGGCCCTCTGATGATTAAACGTTGACTCTAGAGTGTCGGGCCCGACCGAGACAAAATTGAAGTGTTCAATTAATAAGTCTCATATAGTCATATTAATCGGAGATCAGAAACATAATTTTGAAACCAAAGATTGATTATAATCCATGTCTTAGTTTCATACGATATCAGAGAATGAAGGAATAGTTGATCCCTTATCTAAAGGATTAGCTCTGATATGATTCAGAGTTCGGCAGCTGTATCGAGTAGCTAGGAAGGCTGGTACTAAAATGTGTTTAGACAAATAGTTGCCAACTTGTCCAAGTGGGAGGCTGTTGGAATTAGTGTCCAAGTCACAATTATTTGTAAACATATTGTTATCAGGCTGGATCCTTTTCGGGTCCATGCAATGAATTGTAAAGAGAAGATGATTAACTTAAATATATAATGTTAATTAGTTTGTTAATTTATTATGTTTATATTAATTAGAAACTAAATAATTGGTTATATTTGATTAATGGGTTAGTTTATTAATTTATTAATAGTTAATAAATTAACCGGAAGCTAATAGAATTAATTGAGGAAGTACAGGGGCTATACTGCAATTAGTTGATAGTCAACAGGGCACCCCCTAAACCCTAATAGGGGGGCGGCCCAATCCATCCCACATGGATTTGGGATCAAAATTTGTAGGTTTCTAAAACCTATAAATAGGCAGCCCCTGCCTGCTTCATTCCTTGCTCATTCAATTCTAAGTTCTCTAACAATCACAAGGGATACCGGTTTTTGGGACTCTGAGATCCGAGCTTAGAAAAGTTATAATTATCTTTTCTTTTGTTCATTGGGTGTGAACATCAAGAGGCGATCTTGCTTTAGACGCTTGTTACTCGATTCAGAGGCTGTTCGTGCAATCGTTCTTCGTGGAGAAAATTGCGAATTTTCTCAAGGTTAGTTTTTCTTATTCATCTCTTTATTTTCATAATTAGTTGCTTAGCTTGTTTGGTTAGATCCTTAAGGTTTTATATTCTTGCATAGTTAGGTTATTTAATTTTCCGCAAAGTTTTAATTTAACCTAGCAAGGGTATAGGAAACCCAACAAAAACATGATTTGACAGTCCAAAACGTCAAGAAACCACAGATGTTACTTGTGAACACGAAGAAAACCACGAACACCCTAATGGCTCTGATACCACTTGTAAGGTCTGCTCTCTACGGGTCTTATCTTGACGAGACACCTTCCAACGAGTGCGGAATCCTCGTTAGTGGCTTGACGGAAAGACCACGCACACCAAAACACGTAGACTAGCACAGTGATAGACGAACAACGGATCGTCCCGACACGATGATTCTCTCCACACGAAACTCTCTGATTGCTAGCAAGTTCGAGATCGCCTTTTGCTAAATGCTCTGACCAAATCTGAAAAAGTCTAATAATTAATCGAAATAACCCTTAATTATATCATCCAATTCGACTTTGTCTAGGACAAGTTCGAAACTTGGCCCAAGGCCTTTTCGAACTTGTCCTCTTAACAAATTCGAATTACTTCCTTCAAACTTATGTTTGAACTTATCTTTGAACTTTATGTTTGAACTTATTGTAACTTATAACCCTAAGTTCAAACATAAATACAATCAATATCAAACATATATAAACAAACATATATCAAAGACTTGTTTATATTCAATAGCAAGTAAATTGACTTACACAAAATGATATCTATACTTAGACTACTATCGTCCCACAGGATGTACTAACAGATAATATACCTGCTGAGTTGGTTGATTTTAATCGGTTAATTACACGTGATTTGATAAAATAGATTGCTACTATATGTAATTCTAATCGGTTGAGATAATAACCGAATTAGTAGTAATTGTGGAATTGAGGTTGTTTTATGAGTTAAAATAATATCCGAAACCTGAATTATTAATTTGGGTATAATCAAGTTGACGAGTGTTAAATTAGTGGGTATTGAGTATCAAACCAGTTTTAATTGGGTTCCAGACCCAAAACCGAATATAATGTTGGTTCATGTAGGTTGCTTGACTCATTTTCACTAAAACCAACTTATCCAAAGTGTGTGTATTCATCAGCTAGATTCGAGAGAGAGAGAGAGAGAGAGAGAGAGAGAGAGAGAGAGAGAGAGAGGGAGAGAGAGGAGATTGATCACCAACAACAATAGTTAATTGGATTAAGAGTTGTCACCACCATATCTACCTTCACTTTGATTAATATCAAGTTAAAAAGGTTCATAGTTATTGTAAAAACTTAATGAATTGTTGTTAAACTTTATTGGGAGTGGATCGGGAGAATTATCAATCCCTGTAGGTGTTAGAAATCGATATGAGGATTTAACCCCATGGCTGAGCAAAAACAGAGTGAAAACCTCTTTGTTCATCCTCGCATCGCTGCCGCACTCCCTTTGTCGCGACCGCGATCAGGGTGAGTCGGTTAAGATTGGTCGTTGGTAGTGGGAATGCGACCGAGATGGGGATCACGGACCATATGAGCTCGGCCGCGCTCACATGAACTCTGTCGCGATAGGATGAACAGTGTGTGGTCATCGCGACCGCGATGACTGCCCGCGGTGGGTTGATCGCGACCGCGCTCGTGAAGTTTGACCTGATTGACTTATGTTGAGTCCGTAGAGTTAGTGAAATATTTGTTTTGTCTTAATTGAGTAGTAGTTGCATTGTAGTTGTATTTTATGTTGCCAGGGTTGCAGTCGTGCCTGGGACCGGTCGAGACACTACTTGTTGTTGTAGTTGTAGTCATGCCCTAGGTGAGTTACTTACATTATTTTAGTAGATGCACTAACCTTGATAACCGTGTTTTAAAAAGGTTTGTTGTTTTACTATCCGGGTCCCGTGAGGATCCTTTTTTACGCCGATTACATGTTACCACACAGCAGAGCACGTGGATCATATGTTGAGTTGTTATACGTAGAATAGAGGCATGTTGGGTCATTCCCAACCCAGAGGTCCTGACCTAGGCACTACTTCGTGGAGAGGGCTACGCAGACTATTGTAACATCCTGAAATCTCAATTATATAATTAGTGTGATAAATGATTTAAAAGTACTAGAATTAAAAAAATGATTAGAAAAGTTTGAACCGCATCTTTTTGTCTCACTTGGAGACAAAGGGTACAACCCCTCCACCCCTCTTCTACAACTTCTTGGCTAACACAATAGAAGATTCATGTCCCCCCTTGTGTTCTTATATAACCCATTCATATGCTACCCTTAATAATGTGGCAAAATCAGTAATTTTAATCTAAAAGAAGTTGTGTGGTGGTGTATGGGTTTTGGAACAAGGACTCATTTTCTTCTCAAATAGGCTTCTATGTGTTTTGAGGTAACATTATCTATTCTCGTGACTTTGACTTTTTGATGTATACTTGATTGAAATATGTATTGGGATGAATTTATAAACCTAAAATGAAAGTCTATTGACCATAATAATTGTCATCTTCTTCATTCAAACCCACCACCATTGTTGAAGCTTCAAAGTGGGTTTTAAGAAATATTATGAAATTTGATATCAAAATGATAGAATTGCTATGAGAAAGAAGAATATGATGTTACATTATGATTACACGAAAGATTTGATATTAAATCTCTTAAAACAAAGCTAAATGATATCTTAGATTTAGATGAAAAAAATTGGGTTGATATCTATAAAAGAGAAATCAAATATGAAAGATGGAGATGGGGGTGACTTATACACCGGATTCCGACCGGCAAAGGAGCGGCGCCGCCGCAGGTGGCCGCCCGGCAACCCGCCTTTCTCTTCCTTCTTTCCCTTGGCCGGCCCCTTGTCTGTTGCCCTCTGTCCACCTGCATTTTTTTTGTTGTTTCTTCTCTTTTCTTTTGGTTTCACGCCACACACACCCTAAAAAAATAGTGCCATTGGGCCATTTAATTAAAAAGTGATTGGACCTTTAATTAAAATTGAAATGGGCTTTTAATTAAATGATATTTGAGTTTTAATTAAAACTGAAATTTGGGCCCTTAAATTAAATTGATATTTGGGCTTTTAATTAAAATGATATTTGTGTTTCTAATTATAATATAATTGGGCCTTTGAATTAAATAAGATTTGGACCTATTAATTAAATGAGATTTGGTCTATTTTAATTTAATAAGTTTGGGCTTAAGCTAGATTAAATAGGTTGCTATATTTATTTAGTTTGGGCTAAGGAAATAGATAAATAATGTAGATGGGTTGCACTATTATTGGTTTGGGTTGCCACTAATTTCTTGGATTTGGTTTATGTATATTAGTGTGGACTAATATAAGTGGTGAAATTTGATAATTAAATCAATTATCTTTTGGGCCTTCACTAACTAAAATACACACAAGATTATTTATCTTGCTTTAGTTATGGGTTAATATTATTGAATTATTAATTTATTTAGAGATTATTTAGTAAATAAACGCGGATAGTTAATATGAATATTAAACTAAACTTTTACAAGAGGGACTTATATTAATTGGGACCCTTACTTTATAAATTAAATTCGAATGCCAAAATAATTTTGTTAATAATAAACGTCAATAATGGGTGCGAAACGAAATGGATTAAAATAAACGAAAAATCGAAAGATGGTTAGATATTAATAGCGAGATTTTTATATTATTATACCAGGACTACAATAGTGTTGTATGGGGCTTTGGCTAGAGCTTGAATATTGTTGTTAGAGTTTGTATCGAACTTCGAGCTCGAATCAAAGTATGGAACGTGCTGATTTGCAGACTATGTGAGTAACTTATTTAACTGCATAATATTCATATGTGACTACTTGAACTTGATATATGATTTATTATGATTGCCATGAGATTTTTTTTTATATTGCCATGATAAAATTATTGAGACTCTTTGCCATGTTAAATTATTACCCTGAGTCTATATGTGAGAAACTCCAGTATGCATACTGTGATGGAGATAGTATGAGACATCTACAAGAGTGTGATGCTACTTCGTGTAGCAAAGCACACACCGAGCGAGTCGGTGCGCTAGCATGTCGGACAAGCCGCATGCCTAGTTTTGTCTCCACGGGCGAGCCATGAATTATTCCGGGCGAGCCGGAACTGTAGTATGTTGTATTTATGTCTAACAATTATTCTACCCTTGTTATATGTGTTTGTTGTGTTTTTAAAATTTGTTACTCACTAGGCAATTGCTTACCCCGTTTGGGGACTTATATTTTACAGGTTCTGCCAATAAGGGTAAGGCCACCATTGGTCAAAGTTCTCACCATTGATATTGAACTACGTGTTGAAGATATAGAGATGCTTTCGAGATGCTCATGCCTTAGTTTTATTATGATACTTTTAGGATCGGGTAGATCCATAGACTTTATTAATTAAAATTTGGCATGTAATATCAATACTCTGATTTTGTAAGCGTACTCTGATGATGTTTTTGGATAGTTGTCTGCAATATATATTGTCCTTTGAGAAAAATTTTAATTGTCTCGTATTTTGAGGTGCTTATAACGTAGAGATCCTGTGATCGTTCTATAGAATTTAGGACGAGTGTTTCAATATCAGAGACGGGTTTTGGTTTAAGTGAATTAAGTATCTGTTAGGTACTTAGTCTTAAACCTTTGGAACTGCATGATCACTGTTAGAATAAGTGATGACTAATACGGGATATAAGGCCTTTTAAGAACCCATAGGACTTGGGTAGGGGTAATATAGGAAATATGTGCTTATAAATATGAATTTAACCCCAACAACGGAATTGATTAATAATAATAACACAAGTTATTATAAAACTGTACAACAGAGAGATATCTATAAATGACAAGAGCTTATATGATTATTAGCGCTAACATGATAAAGAGAATAAATTAAATGCATGAAACTCTAAATTTCATGCCCATCTTCGAAGAGGACGATAGCCAAAGTCGGGTGAACGAAAACATGAATGTGAACATTGAGTCCATTAACATTGAGAACATTGAGGACGATCAAGATGATGAGGAGGTAGACCCAATCATGGCATAGGAGAATCGTATCATGAAGTATGTAGCAAGGTATGTGCGCCATGCCATGGTAGAAGGACGGATGGAGAATCAACATGACCTACAGGAGATAAAGCAATTGATAGCGGCATCTAAGTCAGGTAATGGGGAAAATGAGCATAAGACACCTTTGATCGGGGAAAACAAAACTGGGTCTGGTACTGAAGCTGGAAAATCTGAGAGAACATCATTCAAGAACTTCAAAGGCTGTGAAGCTAAAGAGTTTGCGGGAGAGACTGAGCGGATAAAGGCTCTAGAGTGGATTGAGTGCATGGAGCGTGCTTTTCGTCTGAGTCATTGCTGGGATTTGGACAGAGTTACCTACGCAGCAGGTATGTTAGTAGGACAAGCCGGTACCTGGTGGTTGAATATTGAGAGAGCAGTGGGGTTTGATTTGATCTAGTCCATGACGTGGGAGCAATTTACTCGAAGATTCAATGAGCAGTATTGTCTGACTGATATGGTCAAACAATTGGAAAAAGAATTTTAGCGTTTGAGCAAGGGGAGATGTCAGTTATCGAGAATGAGGCAGTGTTCAGAGAGAAATCTAAGTTTGTGACGAGGTATGCGGTAGACGAGGAACAAAAGACTGATAGGTTTGTTGATGGTCTTCGACAGGGAATACGAGAGTTTTTGATATTGCAAAAGTTTCTGATGTTAGAAGAGGTAGCGATGAGTGCGCGAAAGCGCGAGAGCGATATGCAGAGGTCGACTTCTACGCGCATGCTCCCGCCTTCAGCTAAGAGGGGTAGATTTGACAGTCCACAGCAGTTTCAGTCCCGTTCAATGGGATTCTCATCTGGATCTTCTCAGCACCGAAGACCAAACCAGCAGGGATAGGTTGGTCAATTTCAGGGCTCTACGAGACAGGCAGCTTCATCAGCTTCCCGTTCGGGATCACGATCACAATCTCAGTCACAGAGAGATTGTCAAAGGTGTGGGAAACGACATTCGGGGCAGTGTATGGGGTCATCACCTGCTTGTCATCATTGTGAGGAGTTTGGGCATCGACGTGTGAATTGTCCCAAGTCACCAGTGGTATGTTTTGATTGTGGGGTACAGGGGCATTACTTGAGAGACTGGCCAAGGCAAGGGCAAGCACAGAGCGGGAGTAAGGCGTCAATCCAGCATCCAGGAGGTAACTCGGGTCAGCCGAGAAGAGATGAGACACCGAAGATGAAGGCACGTGCCTTCCAGATCACTGCCGACGAGGCCCGAGAGACTCCAGATGTGGTCACTGGTATTTTCTTACTTAATAATTTACCTGCTCGTGTGCTATTTGACTCTGGTGCAAACCGATCATTTGTGTCTACTTTATTTGCTCATCAGTTGGGTATTATTGCTTCTGTGCTTTCTATTGCTATATTTGTTGAAACTGCAAATGACACTGTGATTATGTTATCTGAGATTTATCGAGGGTGTACACTCAGCCTAGAGAGTAAAGACTCTAGCATTGATCTTAATGGTTATCAAGGGATTTGATGTGATTGTGGGCATGGATTGGCTAGCAGCCAATGATGCTCAGATTGTCTATTCTAGACGCATGATTCGAATTTCTGTCGATTCTTATGACGAAATCTGTGTGTATGGTGAGAAACGCGTAGGGGATATGAGACTAATTTCAATGGTTGAGGCTCGCCGAAGCATTGCTAAATGTTGTGGATCTTTTCTTGCTTATGACATTGATTCTTCTGAAGTTAAGAAGTCAGTTTCTGATGTGCCGAATGTTCGGGAATTTCCTGAGGTGTTTTGTGATGAATTACCTGGCTTACCCCCCGACAGAGAGGTTGAGTTTCGGATTAACCTAGTGCCGGGGGCAGCCCCGATCGCTCGTGCACCGTACCGATTAGCACCAACAGAGATGAAGGATATGATGTCTTAGTTGCAATAGTTACTAAACCGAGGCTTCATTCGACCGAGCACTTCACCTTGGGGTGCTCCAGTCTTGTTCGTGAAGAAAAAGGACGACACTTTTTGGATGTGTATCGACTAACGAGAATTGAACAAATTGACCGTCAAGAACAAATACCCGTTGCCACGAATTGACGACTTATTCGATCAGCTGTATAGAGCATGTTGTTTTTCTAAGATTGATCTTCGGTCAGGAAATCACCAGCTGAAGATTCATAATGATGATATTAGACCGCCTTCCGGACCAGATATGGTCATTATGAGTTCTTGGTGATGTCGTTCGGCTTAACCAATGCACTTGCCGCGTTTATGGATCTAATGAACAGGGTTTGTTGTCCGATGTTGGACAAATCGGTTATTGTGTTTATCGATGATATTCTGGTGTATTCGAAGTCTAAAGCCGAGCATGCTATCCACCTGAGACAATTACTTGAGATATTGCAGGCAGAAAAATTGTATGCAAAATTTTCCAAATGTGAATTCTGGATCCCGAGCGTACAGTTCTTAGGCCACACGATCAGTGGTGAGGGTGTATCTGTGGATCAGACGACGATAGAGGCCATTATGAATTGGGTCCAACCTCGTAATGCTTTCGAAGTGAGGAGTTTACTTAGGTTAGTTGGTTATTATCGTCGTTTCATTTGGGATTTCTCCAAGATAGATGTGCCGTTAACAGCCATGAAGAGGAAGAATGTGAAGTTCGTGTGGGGTGAGTCTCAGGAGCAGGCTTTTCAATTCCTGAAGCACTGTTTGAGTAATGCACCGATTCTTGCCTTACCTGAGGGTAGTGATGATTTTGTTGTAACGAGGTAAGGTGATTGCTTATGCGTCTCGACAGTTAAAAGACTACGAGAAGAACTATCCAAGACATGACTTAGAGTTGGCTGCAGTTGTGTTTGTGCTAAAGTTGTGGCGGCATTACTTGTATGGGACGAAGTGTCAGCTCTATACCGATCATAAGACCTTGAAATACATCTCCGATCAGAAGGAGCTTAATATGAGACAGCAGCGAGCCATGGAACTTATAAAAGATTACGACTGTGAGATCCTTTACCACCCGGGTAAAGCAAATGTGGTAGCAGATGCACTTAGTCGCAACTCATACACGGGGGTACTTTGTTGTGTGACTGCAC
>JAANYP010000080.1:0-57301 GCA_020465985.1 Centrapalus pauciflorus | reverse complement strand
AAATTCGAAAGAATTAATTTAAATTAATTTCGAATTAATTAATTAAGTTTAAATACAATTATCTTTGCAACAATGACAAGTCTACAACAGTTTCTTGAGATGGATCACGAGGTCGGAAAAGAAAATACTCCGCCAAAGTTAATGAAACTTGAAGATTATTACTGGTGGAAGGATCGGTTTGCCGACTTCGCGCGATTTAATGATATGCGCATGTGGATTTGTATCGACGAGGGATACATTCCACCTACAGCTGAGGTCGAAGGACGACAAAAGGTTGTTCCTTATTCCAAAATGAAGGATGATGATAAAAAGCTGTTTGAAGTAGAGAACCGTGCATACGTTATCATTAGAATGGCGTTACCTCAGGACATACTACACACTTTCCGTAATCAGAAGACAGCGAAAGAGCTGTGGGAGGCATTGGAAAAACGGTGTGAGGGTAACCCAAGGGTTAGAAGGAAACGTATGGAAATGCTCAAGCAGCAGTTTGCAATCTTCAAAGCATTGAAGGATGAAAAGCTGGAAGACACTATCACACGTTTCTATGATATGCTAATGGAGTTAGACAGTCATGACATTGAGTATAGTGACACTGAGAAGAATAATAAGCTTCTGGATGTTTTACCGGCCAAATGGGCGATGTATGTGGCCTTAATTAAGCATGATGAGGACAAATACTATACTCTGACTCTAGAGAATGTGGTGGGAACGCTGAGGGCGTATCATTTTGAGTTACTGAAGACAGAAACGTATTATGAATAAGTTCAAAATCCAGCAATGTACTTCGGGAAATCAAAACCTTCAGTGGCAGCTGAATTGAAGACCGCTACAGCATTCTTCTCGGGAGAGACGTCGTCACCGGCTGAGACTGAAGACTCACAGAGTATGGCTTTCTTAGGGTTTGCTAGACCAGAAGAAAAGCAGCATCAGGCTACATCGACATCTACATCTCAAGGATATCCAAAGATGCCTATGAGTGCAAAATCGGCTGAAGACCATCTGAATCTGTTGGCTTCATTCGTGGCCGCTTACGGCAATTGCGTTCATGGCAAAATCAACGATCCCGCACTTTGGGATGAGGATTACGATCAGGTAGACCCTGATGATCTTGAAGAGATGGATCTGCAATGGCAACTGACCATGGTAACTCAAAGAGTTAAGAGGTTTATCAAAAGGACGGGAAGAAATCTAAATGTGAGTAACAATAAGATTGGATTTGATAAGTCCAAGGTTAAATGTTACAACTGTCAAGGGTTAGGACACTTCGCTAGAGAGTGTCAGAGACCCAAGGTAGAACATTACCAGGGACAGTATCAGAATCAACTGGGACAGTATCAGAATCAATCGCAAGGGCGATATCTTCCAAGTAGTTCTACCAGTCAAGCGAATATAGTTGGTTTGTTATCTAATGTCACATCAGACAGACAGGTAGACGACACTTATGACTGGAGTACACATCCAGAATCGAATGCTAGAGCCTTTATGGCTGAAGTAACTGAGACTGGAAGTGAAGGAGCAGTGGAAATCACAAGCGACAGCAGTCAGAATGAAAGCAGTCCGATGTGGGTAGAGAAGTCAGCTGATCAGACAATTCTGGAGTTTGTTGCTCAGATGGCCAACGTGGAATCAGATCATACCAAGGTAAGTATGAACTTTTCTCTTTTCCATGAGTTGTGTGTTTTATGTGCTACATCTAACGATATGTTAAATTTAGTACTCGAATCACATCAAACCATATCTGCTCAAAATGAATTGTTAAAAACAGATAATGCTAGCCTAGTCGATATAAAGCAAGATCTTAGGGATAAGCTTAAGGCTGATGCACAGGATGTAATAGTTCTAAAGGACAAACTGAGTGAACAGTGTGTTAGGTTAGAACTCATGTATGAACATGTTGAGGTATCAACCAAGGAACTTAAAACAAAAGACATAGAGCTAGCTGAATCTAAGGTAAAGGTAGATGAGGTCAATAGTAAACTTGAAAACTTTAGGAACTCATCTCTTAACCTTAAAAATATCTTAGATGCACAGCGTCAATCTAAGAAGCCTGTAGGTCTAGGATATCATGAGAGTCCTCCACCTTTCAACGATAACTATGTACCTCAACCTCAGGAGAAAACTGAGAAATCAGTAGACTTAGAGGAAATACCGGAACCAGTGTCTGCAAATGCAAAGGAAAATGAAACTAAGGTGACTGCCAATAATATCAAGATTAAGAAAGTTCAATTTGTGCCATCCTCTAGTGATAAACCTGTAGGACAACACAAAATTGACTTTAATGATCAGGATGATGAACCAGTCGCTATAGTTGAACCAAAAGAGCCAGACACTAGTGAGACACCTAAGTCAAAGGGCACGCACAAAAAGTCAATTGATAAAATGTCTTGCTTTAGATGTCACGAAAGGGGGCATGTTGCTTCTAGTTGTCCGCATAGGAAAGTAGACAATACACCTAAGACTGGAAAGCCGGAACAACTTAAGCCTTCTCCAAGTGTTGCAAGCACTAGTAGTTCTCAGAATACCGAGAAAACTGTGCAAGCTACACCAAAATCTGCTGTGAAACAAATACCTGTGTCAGGTCGACCAAAAGAAGTGATTAGGACTAATTCACCAAATCGAGTCATTAATCAATCTAGGTCTGGACCGCAACAACAATATAGGAGTACTACACCTAGCAGAGCTTACACTCCGGTTAGGTCACACACTCCTGTTAGACATCAAACAGCAGGTAGAGCTCAGGGATATCAGTTTGAAATGAATTATAATCGTAATTATTCAAGAGCTCCACAGCAAATGCCTACACAAAGGCAAAGAGTGAACTTCAATCACTCGGCACCACAACCGACTCCAGTTCAAAGACCCAAGTCACCTGAAAGGAGAGATGGGTATTTGAAAGAGTTTAAGTAACTGGACGAGAATGGTATTACCAAGTCAGTTATGGCTTGGGTTCCCCGTGATAACTAACCTATTTTCTTTCATGTGCAGGAGATAACCACAGGTCTAAACAACAAATGGGTGGTCGACAGTGGGTGCTCCAGGCACATGACAGGGGAAAGAAGTCTACTTACAGACTTCAAGGGAGGGAATCGGGGCTTTGTATCATTCGCTGGAAATAAAGGAGGAAACATCACTGGTACTGGAGTGGTTACTAATGGGACGATCAAATTGGATCAAGTTTATCACGTTGATAAACTGGTTCATAATCTCATTAGTGTATCTTAAATCTGTGATAAAAAGAATTCAGTGCTGTTCACTGATACTGAGGCGTTGGTGCTAAAACCGGGGTTCAAAATATCTGAAGAGTGGATACTGATGAGGGCTCCAAGGAAGAATGACTTGTACATGCTCGACATGAACAAGCCTGAATTTTCGATGGGACCAATCTGTTTGTTATCTAAGGCTTCAGAGACCGAGTCGGTTTTATGGCACAGACGCATGGCACACTTGCACCTAAGGAAAATGAACTATATAATGAAAAATGGATTGGTGCAAGGTGTTCCTATGAAGAGTTTTCAGTTTGAGGATAAGTGTCTACCGTGCAAGAAAGGAAAACAACACAAGAAGGCACACAAGTCCAAGACTCAGAACTTCATCGCTGCCATATTCGATTTGTTGCATATGGACCTCTTCGGACCAATCAACAAAAGGAGTATAGGTGGTAGTTGGTACTGTTTAGTTATTACTGACGATTACTCACGTTTTTCTTGGGTTTTCTTTCTAGGTACAAAGGACGATACGACTTCCAAGCTCATCGGGTTGTTAGACCAAGTGGAGAATTCATATGGAACAAGGGTTAAACGACTTCGTAGTGATAACGGAACAGAGTTTAAAAACACAGTAATTGGTGTATATTGCCTATCAAAGGGCATAGTGCATCAATTTAGTGCACCTATGAGCCACAACAAAATGGGGTGGCCGAACGGAAAAACAGGACATTGATTGAGGCAGCAAGGACCATCTTATCGGATTCAAAGCTTCCTACCATGTTTTGGGGGGAGGCAGTGAATACCGCATGCCATATTTTAAACCGGGTCCTTACTGTCAAATCTTTGAACAAAACCTGTTATGAAATTTTGAATAAACGGCCACCTAATTTAACTGGCTTCAAACCTTTTAGGATACCATGTACTTTATTAAGAACAAAACATCAACCTAAATTTGGTGAAAAGGATGACAAAGGATACTTCCTAGGTTATGTGCCTAACTCACCAAACAAACGGGTTTTTAACAAATCTAATGGTACTGTAGTGATTGTGTATAACATTGAAGTCATAAGTTATATACATGAACCCCAAACAGGTCCGGAATGGATATTTGACTATGACAAACTGTTTGAGTCATTTAACATTCCTTTGGATGAAAATGCAGGTACTATCGAAAAGGACATGGCGTCGTTGAATCTGAATGACGAGGGTCATAGCTTTCCGAGGACCACATTTCAATCAACATCCGAGCCTACTTCAACTGAAGATGGATCTCCAGAAGTCACTGATTCTGAAGCACCTACAAACGAAAATCAGACGACAAATTCCAATTATGAGGAAACTGTCCACGAGGAAGAAAATGTGGAGTCTGGGGTCGTTCCCCCGTTAGGTGAAATAGGATCAAATTTAGGAGATAATCTTAGAGTTGACGAGATAGAGACATCTAGGATCAACAAGAACCATCCTATAGAAAGCATCATAGGAAATCCTAATGCGGGTGTGAGGACAAGGAGTAGTTTAAATAACAACACTGTAATGTTGTCGATGATAAATGACTCCGAGGCCTTTCATACCTGCCTCTATTCTTGTTTCATCTCGCAAGTAGAGCAGAAAAACGTGCAAATGGCACTAAAAGATAACTCTTGGTTTGAAGCGACGCAGGAAGAACTGTCACAATTTAGGAAACTAGAAGTGTGGGAGTTAGTTTCATTACCTCGAGGGGAAATAGCAATAGGAACCAAATGGGTTTTTAAGTGCAAAAGAGACGATCGAGGTATAGTTACTCGCAACAAAGCAAGGTTAGTTGTAAAGGGTTTCAACCAAGAGTAAGGAATCGATTACAATGAGGTGTTCGCGCCAGTAGCAAGGTTGGAAGCAATTCGTTTGTTTTTGGCTTTTGCTTCCTTCAAGGACTTTAAGGTTTATCAGCTAGATGTTAAGAGTGCTTTCCTTTATGGGAAAGTGAAGGAACTGGTGTATGTAGAACAGCCGCCCGGGTTTACAGATCCGAAATATCCAGACAGAGTATATCAATTAGATAAGGCTCTATATGGATTGCATCAAGCACCAAGGGCGTGGTACGAGACTCTATCCAACAATCTGTTAGAAAATGGGTTTGAAAGAGGAAGGATAGACAGTACGCTGTTCGTGAAGCGAAAAGGAGAACACTTCATCTTGGTACAAGTGTACGTCGATGATATCATCTTTGGATCATCAGACGAGAAAATGTGCAATGATTTTGAAAAGGTGATGAAGTCAAAATTCGAGATGAGTGCAATGGGTGAGTTGAATTTCTTTCTGGGTTTGCAAGTTGACCAAAAGAAGGAGGGGATGTTTATCCATCAGACAAAGTATGTCTATGACATATTAGAGCGCTTCGAAATAGAAGGGACAAAATTGACAGCTCATTTCAGCACGCCGATTCAAGTGAATCACAATCTCGGACCGGGTACTGAAAGTGATACCGATGTGGATCCGACGTTATAGCGGGCCATGATTGGGTCACTTATGTATTTAACTGCTTCAAGACCTGATATTATGTTTGCTGTTTGTATTTGTGCTAGGTTTCAAGCTAATCCGAAAGAGATGCACATGAAAGCTGTGAAACGGATTCTACGATACCTCAAGTCGAAACCGAAGCTGGGACTTTGGTATCACGTGGAGGCGTTCACGGATTCAGACTACGGAGGATGCAGCTTGACGCGCAAGTCAACAACTGGAGGTTGTCAGTTCCTAGGAGGGAGACTCGTTTCCTGGCAATGCAAGAAACAGACTTCGGTAGCCGTGTCAATGTGCGAGGCCGAATACGTTGCTGCTTAGTTGCTGTTCACAGGTTCTGTGGATACAGCAACAATTGCGGGATTACGGTTTGACTTACACTCATACTCCTATTAGGATAGATAACCTGTTAACAATTGCTATAGCTAATAATCCAGTTAAACTTAATAAAACCAAGCACATAGACATAAGACATCATTTTATACGTGATTGTGCTGAAAAGAACTTAATCAAGCTGGTAAAAGTGGCTACGGATGATAATAATGCTGATTTATTTACCAAAGCTTTTGATAAGTCACGTTTTGAGTATTTAATTCAAATAAATCGAATGCGAAATCCAGAGTGATTTGACCTTAGTAGAGTTTCATTTCTTTTTATAGCAGTAGTCTTTCTATTTTTTATAGTAAGTGTGGTAACTTAGGATAGTTTCCTTTTATAGTAAGTAAGTAGGCTATTATATTTTCTTACTTTTATTTATGAAAAATAAAAGAAAAAAGAGAGAAAACCATAAAAAATTCAAAAAAAGAGAATATCAGAAAAAGAGTTAAGTCGTAGATGCATAGGTTCAAAGTGACGAAAATTAGCACAGTTAATACAAGCTCTAAGTGTTTAGCTTTCACACATAATGCACCTAAAATTCTAAGTGTTATACATTATCTAGTTAGATATGTTGGTAGGCATAATACATATAGGGAGTCTCAAGGCTAATAAAATACTCAAGAAAAAGTTAAACGTGTCACTAACTTAGATGTATGACCAATCGGTCTTAATTTTTATGTTAGAGACATACAGACTTTGATTATAAATGAAGTATGCAAACTTTCTGGGGATGTATAGCAACATCAGATACATCTTAAAATGAAAAGAATAGAAAAATCATACTGAGTTGAGAGTCAGAACAAGTAACTCTGTTGTACGTAAGTACAGACCTGTTGCCTCTGTTTTGATTCGAGTTAGCAAGATAAGTCGCTTTGTTGTACGTCGGTACAGACCTGTCACCGCTGTCTTGCTAGCTTTAAAAATAAACCTTAAGACAAACTAAGACACTTTGTTGTATATAAATTAAATACAGACCTGTGTCCGATGTTTGCCTTTTAAAGAAAGTTTGCAATGCCAAAAAGTTATAATCATAGTGTGTATGCTTTGATCATAAAAGTATGTCTATGTATGAGTCACGTAAGATAATTTCATGATAAATAAAAAGGCCAAGGGATATTCCAAAATGTAACATGTTTAAATGGATAATACTACCAACGATCGGCTAGAAATGTATGTCACGACAAACAATCAGAGGAATAAAAAATTCCTAAGTGTGAAAGTTTAAATTCTGAAAGTGCGTATTTGACACCGCTATCTGATTGAACCTTTCTTTGACTATACTCGTCAAAAATCCTCTGTTAAGTGTTTAGTATAGGTTGTAAATTTTAAATAATTTAGTTTAGACTAAGTTTAATTTTTGTTCACAATTTTAACTTTAATTTATTTTATTTTATTTTATATTATTTTATTTTTATTTTTATTTTTATTTTTACTTAGGAAAAAGGTCAAAATTACTGAGGGTGCATTCCTAGTTGAATAAAATAAACATTGCGTGAAAATCTTGTGTTTAGGGTAAAAGATTTGACATAGTTTATTCCGTTACACGAAAAGGTTGAAAAAGTTGAAAACGTTGAATTTAATTCAAAGGTTTTCGAAATTTTCAAATTTTCAAAGTTAAATTCGAGTTTAACTAAAATCGAATATATATTCGAATTTGGTCAGTTCTTCGAATTTGCTGATAAATTCGAAACAAGACAACAAACTCGAGGGTGGTTGATATAAATAGGTCAACAGTGACAAGTCATTATCACCTACTTTCGACTTTGAGCATTCGAGTTTACTGAGAGCGATTTCGACTTTGTCTTCGAGTATATCATGATCTTCGAATTATTTGCTTAAAATTTCAATCAAACTTGTAGAAATTCATAGGTGTTGGATTTTGTACTTATACAAGTTCAAAATATAACAAATTTGAATTTAAACAAGTTTATGTCTATCTTAATAATTCTAATATCTTATATGCTTTAATGTGCAGACATGGCAGATAGAATTTTCGTTCCTAAGCATAATATGGTCATTTCTCCGGACCATGAGATACCAGAGGCTCAAGCATACCGCCAGATGGTGAATTTTTTGGTTGGATCAAGGATTTCATATGCGCTGTCACATAATATTCAGATAGTCATCCCATATGTTCGTCAGTTTTGGGATCATTTACAAGTAGACTGTACTGTTACTCCAACAGTATTAAGGACGAGGGTCGCTGGACACCCTCTAGTGTTTTCAGCTGACATGTTACGTCAAGTACTGCAGTTAGGATCTCAAGAGCAGGAAAATGGGCCGATTGACTTTCCATTAGCAATCAGGCAAGCCGCATATAGCCATAATGGGATACAGTTTGGATGTGACTAAGTCTTCTTACATGAAGAGTGGGCTGATAGGGCAATGGCGATACCTAGCTCACGTTTTTATGGTGTGTTTTGCTGCCAAGAAAGCAGGCTTCGATTACATCGTATCGAAGATTCTATCAGGGATGATAGCGTTGGTTTACAATCAAAGATTTAGCTTCTCAGAGATGTTCTTCACAGAGTTTTTTCAACAAATAACAGCTCCGGACCGAGAAAGATTTCTGCTATATCCGAGATTCGTAATGATGCTGATAAGACATTTCCTACCGAACCTGCCACAACCGAATGAAATTCAAAGTGTTGCGGTGATTGACAAACGAATCTTTGCCGATTGTCAAGCTCATCGAGGAAGATTAGCTAGGCCAGTGGAGGCACCACTTTTTGGTGCGGTAGTCAATCCAGACTTCCAAGTCGGGGAAGGTGCTAACTGGGCAGGAGATATACAGGTTCCACAGCAACCGCAGCAACATCAACCGCCACAACCGAGGCCTCAGCAACAGAGGAGGAGACAAAGACCATCTGCGAGACAAACTCAGGCTGCTAGGCCTTCCACAAGTCAAGTGCAAGATCCAGAAGAGGCTGGTCCTTCAAATGTACCACCTGTATCTAATCCGAGACTTCAAACTGTGGAAGAGATATGGGCATCTGGTCCGAATGCAAATGAGCAAATTACTGTTGAGCTTGTTGGAGAACTTCTGGAACCACCAGAAGGGGAAGAAGATTTGTTTAGGCAGATAGATGAATATGTGCATGTTTGTTCAAGAGAGTGAATCAGACTCCAAATCAGAAGAAGTGGAAGAAATTGAGGTTGAGAAGGAGCCAGAAGATCCTTCTATCCTAATTCGCAGATATGGATCCCGAGTGATGGTGATTAATCAAGAGACAGAGAAACGAAGAGCTTCGCGGGAGTCAGATGACTCAGATTATGATGATGAGGAAATTACTCCTTTGATACCGAGGCAGAGAGCAAAGAGACATCGCTTCTTGCAGGGAGCTTCATCAGCCTCTGCTCCTGAGCCAGATATACCTACCCCCCAACCATCAGAACCCATTCCACCACCACCACCTGTTCAAACATCCGTTCCTCCACCAATCATCCCCACTCCCATCCAATCCATACCATCCACATCATCAACCTTCATGGAAAATCAAAGGTTTTCTGAGCTGAGGAGCAAGGTTGACTTCCAGCAAGTCCAAATCTTTCAATTGACTAAAGTTGTTGGTGAGATACAGACTCATAACGCAAATTGACAAAGAAAATGCTGAGTTGAAGAAGCATGTTGGAAAGGTTGAAGAAGAAAATCTTGAGCTAAAATCCTTTGTGGCAGATCAAGTTGCCGAAATCCGATCAATGAGGTCCCTTATCGAGCAGTTATTGAAAAATGTAAAAGCTCAGGGGGAGACAAGTTGTAGGGATAGTGAGGAGCCAAGAAGGGGAAATGATGATGATGACAATGATCCCAATGCACCTGAAGAGAATGAGCCAGTAGATTTTCCTGCTACTCTATATGTTGAAACTCAGGGGGAGCCTAGTCAGGCTGGTGTTGAAGGAGTAGAAGGAGGTGAGGCTGGTTCTTCAAAGACTCATGAAAGTGATATGAACGAAATCATTGAAGCTCTGATGAATATCGAGGAAGAGCCGTTAGATTTTGATTTTGATTTTGAGGATGAAGTTGAAGACCTAGAAGAAGGGGAGTTCGTGCTTGAAGACATAACAGACTGGAATTCTGATGATGAGGTTTATGTTGATGAAGAAGATGAGGCGAATGAGATCATCGTTCAACAGAATCCGTTCACAGATACATATGTGTCGGAAGGAAATAATGTGATTGACATAGAAGTGGTCAAAGCTGCTTGAAATGCTGAATCATCATCTGAAGAGCATGCCAGAGAGCTTACAAATGAAGAAAAGAGAAAGCTATGGTTCAGGGCAGAGAATAAGGAGTTAGAGTTGAAGAAAAAGATGCGCGTCCCTGGTACTGGAGAGCTGTCTGGAAATATTCTAAGATGGTTCTTTGATCGAGAACTGCAGCTATTCATTATCAAACGAAAGGATGGCCTCCAGTATCTCAGAAGAAGACTGAAAGATTTCAACTCCTTGCCAAAGGTTAAGATAAAGGTGTTGGCATGGAAGGAGCTCATAAATATTGGCGACGACCCTTACGCTGAAATCATAGCTAAGATCATTAGAAAGGAAGGAAGGTCGAGAAAGTTTGAAAGGCTCAATCCGAGAGTTGGCAAACGAGTAATGGACAATACCAGAATTGATCCTCTGACTGGTAGACCTTGGATGAAAATTCAATATAAATCAGTTAGATGTTTGAAGAAAGTCCCTCTCAAGCTAATGCCACAAAATGTTTTGAATAATCTCAATTGGTGGTATTTGGAAAGTGAAACAGGTAAAGCGGTGATGGAGGACTTTGAAGAAAAAGTAATTCTTAGAGTATACGATCCGCTGCACCTAGTTAATCTCTCGAAAGATGACCTTCAAGTTCTACATACTCATCAAATCTCGAGTGATGCACATATGGAGTTTGAGGCTAGAAAGTATCAGAATGTGGTTAAAGTTTGTATTGAGCGAGGCATGTATGCTGACAGTAGTTTAAATAAATCTAGTACTTAATCAAAATGTAAATAGTTAGAAGCTATCGTCAAGGGAGAGTCTGTTGGTACACCCTGTGTGACGTAGCAGTCTAAGTGTATTTGTATTTTGTCTACATGATATTACAAGGTATCGACTATTAACTAGTGTTTGATATATGTGATTTTATGTGTTTGATATTTATTGATTGTATGTTTGAACTTGATGTAATGTATTACAAGAAGTTCAAACATAAAATCCAAAGATTAATTCAAACATTAGTTAAACATATTATCGAATAGAAGTTGTCATGTGAAATTCGAATTTAGCATAGTTTCGAATTTAACATAGTAGTCAAATTCGAATTTGTCATGAGGACAAATTCGAATGGGCCTTGGGCCTGGATTCGAGTTTGTCCCATGACAAACTCGAATGGGTCTCTATAATTATGGATTAACTCGAATGATTAGAAGACTTTTGCAGAATTCGTGTGAGCAATTAGCAAAAGGCGATCTCGAGTTTATCAGCTGATATTGTGTTTGTTCAGAGAGAATCATTGCGTAGGTTCGTTCGTAGTCGATCGTGCAACGCTGTGGTAGTCTCCGTGTTCCGTGTGAGTGATATATCCGTCAAGCCGCTAACTAGGATTCCGCACTCGTTGGTGTGTGTCGTGTCTAGATAGATCTGTTAGTTAAAGACCTTACAGTAACCCATTCATATGCTACCCTTAAAAATGTGGCAAAATCAGTAATTTTAATCTAAAAGAAGTTGTGTGGTGGTGTATAGGTTTTGGAACAAGAAGGACTCATTTTCTTCTCAAATAGGCTTCTAAGTGTTTTGAGGTAACATTATCTATTCCTGTCACTTTGATTTTATGATGTATACTTGATTGAAATATGTATTGGGATGAATTTATAAATTGAAAATGAAAGCCTATTGACCATAATAATTATCATCTTCTTCATTCAAACCCACCACCATTGTTAAAGCTTCAAAGTGGGTTTAAGAAATAATATGAAATTTGATATCAAAATGATAGAATTGCTATGAGTTAGAAGAATATGATGTTACATTATGATTACATGAAAGATTTGATATTAAATCTCTTAAAACAAAGCTAAATGATATCTAAGATTTAGATGAAAAAAAATGGGTTGATATTTGTAAAAGAGAAATCAAATATGAAAGATGAAGATGGGGTGACTTATACACCGGTTTCCGACCCGCAGGGGCGCGCCGCCGCCGCCGGTGGCGGGCCGGCAGCCCGCCTTTCTCTTCCTTCTCTCTCTTGTCCGGCGCCATGTCTGCTGCCCTCTGTCCACCTGCATTTTTTTTTTGTTTCTTATCTTTTCTTTTGGTTTCACGCCACACACACACATCCTAAAAAAATAATGCCATTGGACAATTTAATTAAAAAATAATTGGACCTTTAATTAGAATTGAAATTTGGGCTTTTAATTAAATGATATTTGGGTTTTAATAAAACTGAAATTTGGTCCCTTAAAATAAATTGATACTTGGGCTTTTAATTAAAATGATATTTGGGTTTTTAATTAAATATAATTGGGCCTTTGAATTAAATAAGATTTGGACCTATTAACTAAATGAGATTTGGGCTATTTTAATTTAATAAGTTTGGGCATAAGCTAGATTAAATGAGTTGCTATATTTATTTAGTTTGGGCTAAGAAAATAGATAAATAAGTTAGATGGGTTGCACTATTATTGGTTTGGGTTGCCATTAATTTCTTGGATTGAGTTTAGGTATATTAGTGTGGACTAATATAAGTGGTGAAATTTAAAATAAATTAAATCAATTATCTTTTAGGCATTCACTACTTAAAATACCCATAGGATGATTTATCCTGCTTTAGTTATGGGTTACTATTATTAAATTATTAATTTATTTAGAGATTATTTAGTAAATAAACGCGGATAGTTAATATGAGTATTAAACTAAACTTTTACAAGAGGAACTTATATTAATTGGACCCTTACTTTATAAATTAAATTCGAATGCAAAAATAATTTTGTTATAATAAACGTCAATAACGGGTGCAAAACAAAGGACTAAAATAAACAAAAATCGAAAGATGGTTAGATATTAATAGTGAGATTTTTATATTATTATACCAGGACTACAATAGTGTTATGTGGGGCTTTGGCTAGAGCTTGAATATTGTTGTTAGAGTTTGTACCGAACTTTGAGATCGACTCAAAGTATGGAACGTGCTGATTTGCAGTCTATGTGAGTAACTTATTTAAATACATAATATTCATATGTGACTACTTGAACTTGATATCTGATTTATTATGATTGCCATGAGATTTTTTTGTATTGCTATGATGAAGTCATTGAGACTGCTTTGCCATGTTAAATTATTACCCTGAGTCTATATGTGAGAAACTCCAGTATGCATACTGTGATGGAGATAATATGGGACATCTATGAGAGTGTGATGCTACTTTATGTGGCAAAGCACACTCCGAGCGAGTCGGTGCGCTAGCATGTAGGGCGAGCCGCATGCCTAGTTTTGTCTCCACGGGCAAGCCGTGAATTATTCCAGGCGAGCCGGAACTGTAGTATGTTGTATTTATGTCTAACAATTATTCTACCCTTGTTATATGTGTTTGTTGTGTTTTTAAATTTGTTACTCGCCAGACGATTGCTTACCTCGTTGTGGGACCTATATTTTACAGGTCCTGCCGATAAGGGTAAGGCCACTATGGGTCAAAGTTCTCACCATTGATATTGAACTACGTGTTAAAGAGATAGAGATGCTTTCGAGATGCTCATGCCTTAGTTTTATTATGATACTTTTGGGATCGGGTAGATCCAGACTTTATTAATTAAGATTTGGCATGTAATATCAATACTCTGATTTTGTAAGCGTACTCTGATTATGTTTTTGGATAGTTGTCTGCAATATATATTATCCTTTGAGAAAAATTTTAATTATCCCGTATTTTGAGGTGCTTATAACGTAGAGATCCTGTAATCGTTATATAGAATTTAGGACGGGTGTTTTAACTATTCTGGACTGCTTCCGATGAGAAGTTGGGTTGTTGCTGCTGGCCGCACATAGAGTTGATTATCTAGTTGTTATATTCTGCTAACTATTTTGCAAAAAATTATTTTAACTTGGTTTAATTATAACCCACCAGCTTATGACTGACAGTTGTTTCAATTGTGCATATCAAGTACGAGACCAGAGGCTAGAGACACCGCGAACACCAGTCGAGACCCGCCACGTGGACAGCAGTTAGTTACTACTTCAGTAAGTAGTTTTCTGTGTTTTGTGGTCTAGCGTATCAGCCAATCCATTTGAATGACTGTAAACCTTAACCTATTGTGGATGATTAAACGTTATTAACGGGAGTTGGTTCCCATGCATTGTGACTATTATGTTATAGTGGTTGTTTAGTAGTTACTTAACTGTTTACCATTGATGATGATTACTTTATATAGGATGACATGGACTATAAGTCCTACATGGTACTTGTAGAAAAGTAGGGTGTTACAATATTTGAGGTTGGTATGTTCATGGATGATTAATTGAATTGAAGATAAAATTAGGATGATTAATCGAACATATCAGGTTGAGAATTTTTTGAACCAAAACCTATATTGAAATTTTGCTAGTTAACTGGTTTTTTACATTTGGTTATCTAGGTAACTATTAATTTTATCCTAGTTAATTAAATTAATTTTTCTAAATAAAAGGCTCTGATAATTAAATTTTGAAGGTGAAATATGAGAAAGTTTGTAAAATTATAAAACAATGATAAGATTTCGTTAAAGATTATACTATTTTTAATCAATCACACAAAAATACAAAATATGTATTGTATTTTTGTCAAATTAAAATGTAAAATATAGTTTTAATCGTTTCGGGTTATAAAATTTAGGAGTGAGATTGGTCTTGTATCGGTATTAGATTCTCTTTAGACATGCCACTAGTACCGAGAACCGAACTGATTGTAGAATTTTGATACCGGTACCTGTTTTGCAATATCGAACCGGTTAGAACCAATATTTTTATTCCTCTTTTTGTTTCTGAACGATTGCTTGTGCTCTTAAGATATAGATTTCAAGCGTTAAATTTACAGATTGTTTAGTTTGTTGAAAGGTTAAAGGTTATATAATCAAGAACTCAAAAGTTACTAAATGGTTCTGTTTTTAAAAATGCGTTTAAGACTTTAACTCATCATTTTCCGAAGAATTATACATGGAAATAAAATAATTACATTGCAAAAAAATAATGTTGGGCCTTTTTTATTCACTATGTAAATGAATATTTTATTTACCTTCATTTGATCCATTTTTACATGTTTAATATCATTAATGTTCTATGTAATCAATTTTTTTTATAAGAATGGAATATGATTAAGGGTTAACTATTATTTTGACCATCTAACTTTTAGATATTTTTGATTTAGCCATTAAACTATTTTTTGTCTTAATTTAGCCACTAAACTATTTTTTGTATACATATTTAACCACTAAACTTTCTTTTTACTGATTTAGCCACTGAAAATTGTTCCGATTTGACCACTAAACCATCATCTTTTCTATCGATTTAGCCGTTAGTTCTATTAATTTTTCCTAAAATGGTACATTAAACAAAGTTTAGATGTTAAATCAGGACAAAAAATAGTTTAGTGGCTAAATGATACAAAATTAAAAGTTGGATGGTCAAAATGGTACTTAACTCTATGATTAACCATCATTTTTCTTACTAGAAAATATAAGAGGGAGAGATTGGTCTTGTATCGGTATCAAATCAAGTAGTATCAAATTTTTTTTTGAATCAAGCTGTTACTACCGAGGACAAAACCGATTATAAAATGTTAGCACTGATTTGGCTCAGTTTGGACTTTGGTACAATACTATTCAGTTTCAGAAAATAGGTAAAAATATCATCCTAGTAAAATTAATGTGAATTAATTAACCAACTAAAATGTTTTTTTTATTGTTAGGATAAGTTATAACATTGATAACAAACTTAAGTTTCTGGGTTTGTGATTAATCACCTGTCACCAATTCTTGAATCGTAGCCGAAAACGAAAAACCTTCGATATTATTCATTAATATTTTTTTGTTTCAAAATATTTTAAACAACCTTCATTATCTTGAAGTAGCACATCATTTAATTAAAACCTTATTATTTTTAATAGCGTTCGAAAAATAACGTAAACGCAAGTACGCAGCTTAAAGATGAAAACAATAACATAAACTTTATTAGCTTTCATAAAAGGAAAATCATGTAAAAAACTAACGTACTTTCAGTATTTTTCGAATAAGTCCCTGTACCAAAAACGTTTCCATAACAGTCAATCAACTTAAAAACGTTTTCGTAAAAATCACTGCACATAAAATGTTTCCATAAAAGTCCTTTAACTTAAAGAAATTATAAAAAAATCTGAAAAATCCTTAAAAAATCTCATAAAACAACACAATTCGTAAAAAATTTAAAGTTAAAGAACTTTTATGGAAACATTTTTGGTACAGAGAATTAATCGCAAAATATCAAAAGTGCGTTAGTTTTTCGTATTATTTTCCCTTTCACAAATTGTAAACATGTCTACGATAATTAAATTAAAATAAGGTATAGTTGAAAGTAAAAATTATTCAATATAAAATACAGATATAAATACAAAGATTTCAAAAACCAATTTTTAATATATGTATCATGCATGTATATGGGTAATTGACCAAGTAAATTAAAGGTTAAAGAAAGGTAACTGGTAAACCATCACTCAACGACACCAACATAGCACATGGTGGGTAATGGTGGGCATCCACTCGACGGCGCTCCTATCATTTTCTAATTTCTTTCACGCATAAGTAGATAATGACTGTTTTTATATAAAGTTAGATACTTTCCTTCAATAATTAATTTATTCTTAAATTTTAAAAGTATTATTAATTTTAGGGTCGTCTCCAATAACCATAAAATTAAAGTAGACCCTTTAAATATAAACATTTTAAATGCACTTATAAAGTTTTGAGTAAATTACAGAAACGGTTTCTGTGATTTGTCTAAAATTACGGAAACGCTTCCTTAATCTTCAAAGTTGTAGTGGCGGTAACTTAAATCACTTTTTACTTGCAAAATTGGTCTTTTCTGTTATTAAAATTTTTTAAAAATGACAATTTTGTACTTCTTTTAATTAGAAGTTTGGTAATTTCAATTTTGATCCATTTTCTTAATTTTTCATTTTTGGTTTTAAATTTGAAATATTAACTTAATAAATTATGATTTGATTCATTATGAATTATATTATTATTATTATTATTATTATTATTATTATTATTATTATTATTATTATTATTACCTATTTATCTTGTAAAATAAATCGATATTTCTTTACTAAAAATTATTTTTATTTATATACTTAATTAGTTAAGTTATCCATATTTTTATGTATTCATTTATTTATTAAAGTTTTATTTATTTATATTTTATTGGTTAAACAATTTGTATAATTTTATTATTTATACTTATTCATCAAACTATTCCATTACTTTAATAAAATTTGAATTTGTGTAAATTTTGATTTAAATTTGCTAATTCATTACATTTTGTTTTAAGTTTGCTAATTTATTATTTATTATTTAAATATTTTGTTACACTAATATGTTTTTATTCAAAATTATTATTTTATTTGTTTGGATTTAAATATTTTCTTATGCAAGTACGTTTGATTTCAATTTATTATTTTATTTGTTTATACTTAATTGAAAATTAAAATATTTAAGTGAAAATGAATAAAACATTATTAATGTATAAACTTGTAAATCAAAAAGATTAAAATACTATATTGAAATAAAAACGTATTGGCATAACAAAATGTTAACATTAATAAAATAAAATACTAAATTTAAATCAAAACGTATTAATGTAACAAAATATATTATTTTAAATAAAATAAACTAAAAGATAAATATAATTCATTTTTTCTAATATCTATAAAGATTAATAAATATAAAATATAAATAAAATATATTATTTCTTATATCTTTAACTATTAATAAATGGATAAGATTTAAATCTACATTTCATATTATATCTTATATATACTTATCTAATTAAGAAAATATATTATTTGTTTATTTATAAATGTATTTGTAAATTTATTTATTTTTAATATATTTAGTAATTTTATAACTTTTAAGGTATTTTTTTTAAACCAAACAAATAAAACAATAGATTTAAATCCAAACATACTCGCATAACAAAATATTTAACTCCAAACAAATAAAATAATAAATTCAAATAAAAACATATTAGCGTAACAAAATATTTGTAAACTTAAATCAAAACGTAATGAATTATTAAATTTAAATCAAAATTTACATAAATTAAAATTTTATTATCGTAATGAAATAGTTTGATGAAAAAGTATAAATAATATCCGTAGTTTCCATTTTTTTTCATTAGACAATAAATTGTTAAACAATCTTAAGTCTACATAAAGATCATTCTCATCAATATCGGAATGTCCTTATTTTTAAGTGTAACTTCAAGTTTAGTACAAAATGATTTATGACTATTGTCATCAATTGACTTCAACTTATCAGATTAATAAGAAACCAAAAATATTTTCATACACTTGATATTGTTCAAATTTTATTATAAGAGAAAAAATTGCTCAAAGAGGATCTAGACTAATACTCTTTAGTGGTACTTCACTATGTATTTGTGTTTGGTTTTGGGTTGCAACTTATGTTTTAAACTCTCATTTAATAGACTCATAATAAACATGTACCACTTAACACGTTACCCGACTGATGTAGTGTATATTTCAATTAATATTATGCATGTAATGTGTGGGTTGTTTTAAGCATTTTTTTTATTATATTTATCCTGAAGATTGCTTAACATGATCGTGAAAAATGCATGTGATTATTAGCAAGAGGTTACAGAAGGTGGTATCAGAGCATTAGTTTGAGAGGTTCGGGGGTCAGCAATAACACTTCGACTCATACTTAGGTAAAGATACTATAAATGAGCATGTAGGCTATGATCCTACCTAAGATAGGTTTGTGAAAACCTTAGGATGGGAATTGGGTAAAAAAATGTTTAGGGCTACGTGTTTAATACTTTTATATCTCACATCAATTCTGAATATGTCTAGTGAAGCATCTGGAAATGCTGGAGGTAGTCTGACGCATTAGCAAATTATTGAAATGATGCAAGTTGTCCTGACTTAGAATATTGAGCAATAGACAAAATTTCTGCATGACCAACAAACACATTTTATGCAAGAGCAGTTCTGACTTCGCGATGAATCATAATAGAAGCAAAGGGAGGAAATAAGAGGTAAAGGAAAGATAAAAATATGAAGATGAAAAAAGAAGATGAAGATTCTGACAAAGAGGTCGAAGGTGACCATGTTAATCAACCAAGGGGCTGCAGGTTCAAAGACTTCAAGGGTTGCGGTGCACTACCATTTGAGGGAGATGTGGACCCAATTCAAGTACTTGACTGGATAAACCATAATGAGGAGATAGTTAACATAAGTGAGTGCCTCGATTCAAAGAAGGTCACACGCCGCCCCCAGTGACCGAACCTCGATTGATCACAACTGAAACCCCAGCCCATATCACATCGCACGACACCTTCGAGGCATCCCCCCCATATCAGACACGCCTCCGTGGCGTCTCCAATAACTTTCGGATCTGCACTCCCAACTGGGGAGGCAAGGAGGATGGAAGGAAGACCTGAGGCTGCAACTCAAACGCAATCAGCTTTAGGCCATCCCGATATTACTCCTGAGATGCTAACGACACTTCTTCGTGATGCCAGTTTTGTCTCCTGGGCTGACCTGGACGCCCTCAAGGCGGCTTCAGAGGAACAACATACCACCATTTTCTCATTCTTGAAAGGTAAGGGTGTTGCAACTCAGGAGTTGCCACCAGGTACTTCATCAGTCCAATCATCTTCATTAGTACAAGAGCATATTTTGGTCCTTTCAGATCAAATAGAAAGCCTAAAAAGGCTAGTTCTACAAGTCCAGGATCAAATGAACATCAGAATGGACCGCCTCGAATCCGCCATAATTGATCTGCAATCATCATGCAGACCTCAGACTGAATCCCGTAAACTCACACATGATGACCAGGAGGACCCTGGTCATCATGAGGGGGAGAAACGCCCCTAGATTCAGTCTGAGGGAGAAATGCAGAGTGTAGGGGGAGCCGTTGCTGAACAGAGTGGGGAGGGAGGGTCAGGGGCTCCAGGAGGTCCAACGGAAGAAGATCTGACATTGGCTATGGTAGTGTTTGAGCCACCCTCTGACAAAAGTCGAGATTATCTTAGTATCTGATTCAGATTCTGAGATTGATCAAGATTATCCATTAATAACACCCAATCCTGAGCGAGAATCACCACAAAAGTCATTTTCATCATTTGATTTCTTGAACTCTCCCACCCATGTGCCTCAAGAAGAAATTATGTGATCCATAAAAGAACCCACCCCTACTCCTATAAATATCCCTCAAGTCCAACCCATCCCACAAGTCCAAACTCCAGCCACCCAACTTGCCGAGACATCAGGCCCAAGAACCATAGAGTGTTTTCAGATGGAGCCTGATGTAACTCCTGTCCATGATAGAAATGACCTAGAGCGGGTAAACTGGTTTTCGAAGGGCAAGATTCACTCCCTCTTAGCCAAAGAAAAAGATGTCTTAAAGCTTTACCATCAGGGTCGAGTTTACCAAATGCTTGAGATACCGCCAGCTAAAATTGAGGAACCTTTAGTACAAGGGATCAAAGATTTCCTGACGAACCTTACTGCTGAAGAATTTTAATAACCTTTTCTCGAGGAAAGATTTAGATTGGTTTCCATGAAGAAGCTAGGCTCGTATAGTAGACGCTTATTGATGGTTCTCAGTGATGCATCCAGAGCTGAACAAGCTGAATACAATCAAATGATGCTAAGAGAAAAGAGACCAAAATCTGAATATTGGTCTAAGTCCAAGATCATTAAGGTAACATCCATCAAACTGTATAAGTGGGCCCGTATGTTCACTCATTCTTTCGATGTCATAAGAGAAGACGGGTCATCACAACTGATCCATGAGAGTGATCTTGACTTTCCAAACCCTGACGACATCGAGACACTTCATAATAAGCTGAAAAACAAAGTCAAAGGTCGTTTAAGTCATATCACGGCTCTGGCAGCATTGACAAGGAGCATGAGACGACTTTTTAAAATAATGTGCTTAAAAGATTTTCAAATGGCCATTGAAAGCTTCCTTGTCAAGGTCGGCCTCAAGACTCCCGAACAAGAATTTTTTGGCATCGATCATCAACCAAGATATCGAGTATTCATGGGAGCCCAACAAAGAGTAATTTTTAAGAATAAGAAGGGTCAAAAAAGATTCATCCGCTTTAAGGAGCTACCATGTTACTCTGATGGCACACTTCCTTTGGTGTAAGCAGAGCTTAACAAAAAACTTCAAGAAGATGATACTCAACCAAATTCAGAACTTAAAAAGAAGCCGAAAGAGATACACTACCTTCTCAGTGTATTTGAACTCATCAATGACAGGCTGCACACCAGGCAAGTGATTCAAAGATTTGATGTCATCCTTGGCCTTCAAGAAACTACAGAGCATGCCTCTTACCCTCCTCAATGATCGAAAAGGGGGAGATTGTTAGGTTATAAATTTGGATCATGTTGAGTTTTATTTTGTAATAGTTAGTTTAGTTTATTTCCATGTAATGTTATTTATTTCCGTTGCAATTTAACTATTGTTATTAGAAGTTGAGGGGTGTACTTTGTAAACTCCTCAATAGTTGGTTTTAATATTTAAGGGAAACCCACCTAGGGTTTTCCACAAGTTTGTGTCATTCACATTTGAAAGTTACGGCCGCCACTTTCTTCATTATTTTTCTCTCGAAATTGTTCATCTTTAATTGAGTCTTTTTCATTTTTATTGTTTGAATATTGTGATTATTATTACTGGGAGTGCTGATATTATCTACTGGGACTAATTAACATGCGCCCCTCACCACTAAAGAAATCTCAACCCAGCAGTTTCACAGGTTCTTCTAGGTCTTACCTGCCTCAACAACAACAAAACCACATCATTTTTCTAGACAGCTGCAATGTTTCACATCACCACCATCTTAGCGAACACATTTTTAGTTCAATTCACTCTGAACCACGTTAATGTCACAGATGTAATAAATATCATATTGGGTGCTACAACCCCAATGATGTAGTTTTCTATGTTCATCACCAAATTGGGAACAATAATAATGAGTGTCGAAATTGCATGACTGTTTGATATAATTGTCTGACATGGACACACTGCTCAACAACGCATGCGTCCATTCAACTTAGTTTACCCGCGACTAGAACTGCATGCACACCTTCAAGATCAACAACGACTACAACTTCAATCTGGCCAAACAAGTGGAGGATCATCTAACCGCAGTATCGAAGCTAACGCGTTCGAAATCACAGTCGAGCAAGCCTAAGACACCCCCGATGTTGTTACGGGTACATTATATGTAAATTCAATACCGATTAGTGTACTTTTTGATTCAAGGGCCAATTGATCATTCGTTTCTCATGTATTTGCATGACACTTGAGCACTCCACTATTGGACCTGCTTGCCTGGTAATCCAAGATCTAATGAATTAAACACTTTTTGCACAAATCTAACATTTTATTCAAAGAATTCTCTCACTTTTACACCTTAGATTTCACACACTAAAATAGCAAGAATTATAGAGTTTTCCCTCCAAAATTCTACTTATACCTAAACTCTAATCTTTCATCTATATACATTATTAGTCCCTAATGATTTCATCACAATTTAGAACCTAAATATCTCTCCCTTTGTGATGAAAGTAATGAAAACAAAATAACTACAAAAAACGAGACTTTTACAAAGACTAGAATTTTCAAAGTAATGAACTCAAAAAGTTTGTTCAAGTCTTGATCTCTAAAACAATCACAAGATTCTTCAAATTAACATATATATTCAGTGTATTCTTCTCTTATGAACTCTTTTGTTTTATTTTCTCCTAACTCTTGAATCCTTAGAATTTATTAAGTGTCTCTCTGACCTTCATATCTCGCCTTCTTTTATATTCACATCTCAGTAAAGGACACTCCCCCTTGAATAACGAATTCCATTGATTCTCCCCCTCGAACATTCAAATCGTTAGATCTTCTCTAAACCAGTTCTTGAAATATATCGACAATCTTCAAACTCTTCAGTAGTCTCTTATATGAAAACTTTAGAAATTAATCTCTATAATCTCTATCAAAACTCAAGCAACTTTCTTTATCTCTGAAATTTATCATTTTTCTCCCTCATAATGAACATACAGATTATGATCATCACGCATAATTATTTCAGAGAAAATGATTCAGCAGTGAAAGTTATTAACTCTATTGGCTCCCCCTCAAACTCAGTAATTATGATCTCTCACCCTCAAATAATCACATGACGAAACTCAAATAGAAATTATACCAGAAAATTACATAAAAAAATTCACGCTCCCCACTACAAATTATATTTGCTCCCCTTACAACAAACAACATACGAATATCTCTCGCCTACAGATGTTAGGCACAAAAAGGCCTCAGTCAAACCTGCTTTACATCTTAGGGGGAGATTTTTAAGCAACCCTGTTTGATGCACTTGAAGGTATAATTTAAGGCCTGTTTATGCCTTATTGAAACCTGAAAAGTGATTTGCAATATCAGCCCAAAGTTGTTTACCCTGTTGCATTCGTTGCAACAAAGGCAGTTTGTCCAAGTTGTTCTGTCTGTTGAACAGGCTAGACATAAACTGTCTATGCTGCTTTACTCTGATGAGCAAATTGGACAGTTTACAAGTGTTCTATTCTTTGTGAATAGGTTAAACACTTTATGGAATATGTTTCCAAGTCCTCATGTATTGTTTTTGGCTACAAGATCAGTTTACAAGTCGAAGACAAAGTGGAAAACAGAACTACACAGACTGCCCACGCTGTTCTGTTTACATGAAGACAAACGGATATCTGAAAAGGTGACAGACCTTTTCTTATATCAAAATGGCCTTAACAATAGAAGAAAGATGCAAAGTTGACATTCCTCTTTTGGTTAAAGCCTTGTGCAACAGTGACAAAAAGAAAAAGACAAAGATTCTGCCATATGAAGACAAATCTGCTTTATCAGAACGTGCAGAAAGGTGTCTTGTCTTTTTGGAAAGACATTCCACCATTTCAACATCCAATGAAGAAGCTTCACTGAGATTCTCTGTGAGAGTATAAAAGGAAGCTTCCAAGGACTGTGAAAAGCATCATCCAAGAGTGTGAAATCAGATCGTGCATTAAAGTGTGTTTTTCATGCATGCAAGTCTGCTTGAATATAACAATACGTGTGTCTAAGTTGTTATTATTCAAGCTGTCCATCTGAGTCTTGTAAAATCAGTGAGTGCATCTAAGTGAGTGTAGTCATTGTATCTAGTCTGAGTGTGTCTTAGATTAGTTGAACAACTGTTGTATCTGTCATCTTAGCTTGAACCTTTCCGCAGTCAAGCTTGTTTGTAATTAACACTTGTTGATAATATACACAAACATTGAGAAAAGAGTGTTGAGTTTTTGAATAGTTGTATTCACCCCCCCTCTACAACTTAGAGCAATACACTAGGGAAACCTTTTGGGACCTACAACTGGTATCAGAGCAGATAGAGTGTGTGTCAACTCTAGATCTCTCATTCTCCCTATTTTCCCATGGACAAGAGTGCTGCAAGTTCCTCCTCTTACTATGACAATGGGTCAATGGCCAAACCCCCAAGTTCAATCATCAGAACTTCTCTGGCTGGAAGTGCAAAATGATGCTCTATTTAGAGAATCTAGATGTACAACTACCAGAGATAGTAATGGGAGGTCCCTATGTGCCAACTTCTGTTACTACCATTACTCCTGCTGTGGAAGGAGCTGCCCCTGAAATCCGAACATACGAGAAGGCCAAAGCTCAATGGTCTGATAAAGACAAAAGACTGGTTGCTCTGGATGCTAAATCCAGGAATAACCTGGTCATCTCTCTGCCTGATGACGTGTTCAACCAGGTTATGAAGATGAAGACTGCAAAGGAGATGTGGGATACTTTGTGTATCATCTATGATGGTCCCACAATCCCACTGGGTAACAGCATAAACAATCTTGTTAGACAGTATGAACTTTTCTTTGCAAAACCAAAGGAGTCACTCATAGAAACCTACACCAGGTTTACTGCTCTTGTTAATGATCTCAAAGCTGTTGGGATCACAAAGGACAGCCTGACTCTGGTGAACAAGTTCTTGGACATCCTGCCTGAAGAGTGGAACTATTTTTCTACCATCTTAAGAAATTCAGGTACCATGAAAGGTATGGATCTTGTAAACTTATATGGATCTTTGCTGAATGATGAGCAGTCAAGGAAACAGAAAAGAAATGCCTTGGAGATGTCTAAGAGAGGTGCTGCCTTAGTGGCCAGCGTGAGACAACCTGTTGGGGAGGTATGTGATGTGTTCACACAACCTGATCAACAGGCTGATGATGAAAGGGAAGAAATGTCTGGTGAGGAAGACAGTGCAGATCTTACTGAACTTGATGATGAGCAAATGATTGCAATGCTTGTCAAAAGGTTCAACAAGAGAAGGTTTGGAAGAGAAATGCTGCAGGGGAACTCAAATGTTGTAAAAAAGAAGGCATTTGATAAATCTAAGGCTGAGTGCTTCAAATGTGGCAAGACTAGCCATATAGTTGCTGACTGTGTGTCAAAAGCTGTTGGACAGTCATCCAAACCATACAAGACTAACAGGGATGATGGCTACAGGGTTAAGTACCTTATGGCCATGGCTAAGTTGAAAAAGTTGGAAAACTCAGTGGCTTCCATCAACCAGCAACTTCAAACAAGACTTGGCTGAAGCTGAAGCCTTCAGCAGCTTAGAGAACTGGAACCCTACAATGATGTACAAGGTACAAAACTTTATGGCTTACAGTTCTGAAGAAAAAGTAAAAATGTTTGAATATATGCTTGTTGATTTAAAAGCTGCCGTTGAGAAGCACAATGTTTTACTGTCTGAAATCTTTAAGCTTAAAAATGATCTTGACACAAAATCCAGTAAACTGGACGGTTTCCATAAGTTGGAAACTGAGCTTGATGAATTAAAACACATCAACTTCATTTTACTGGAAGAAAAGAGAGAGAGACAGAAGTAAAACATGCAAAGCTTCAAAAGATAGTTGACTCTTGGTGCCAATCTGCACAAAAAATCAGCCATTGCATCAGTCAGCAGATCCCTGCACAAATCCAAGCCTATCTTGGAGGGGATCTTGACAAAGCAGCTTCTATTGTTGAGATTAATAATCTGAAAGATGACTTATCCACTCTTGGTGAGCTTCCCAGCACTTTCATCCTGAAAGTAAATGGTAAGCTAGTCTCAACAAACAGGTTTGTCAGGCCTCAAAATACTGACAGCATTTGTGAAAAAGCCCCAAAAGCTGATAATGGAATGTGTTCTCCATCAAATCAGCCTGCTAAGTGCTCTGCTGATTCACACAAGCAGAAAAAAGGAAAACACGCTCAAACTGCAGTTGTGGACACTAAATCTGTTGACAAAACAGGCTCTGGGTCCAAAGCTGATGGTAAGAGACCTGTTAATCCTTTTGATGCTAAACATTTTGAGAAAAAGTTTTCAAAAGGTAAGCAGCCTACTTTCAACAAGGGTAAGTCTCATGTTGAAATCAAATCTGCTGTGGTTTCAAATAAGTTTTCAAATCATAGTGGAAAACTGGTTATAAACGAAAATAAGTATTTCAAAACCAGAAGCAGTGATTATGTTGATAGGCAGCATCAATCACATCTCAGTTTGGGCAAAGGCAAAGCCATTGCTCAACCTGAGAAATCTGGGAATAAGTTTCCCAAACCTGTGGAAGGTCAAAAACCAATCAAGCTTCCTGTATTTGACATCTATCCTCCCAAAAAAAGGAAAGAAGAAACATGAAAAGCTGTTGCTATTGTGCCTTCCACCCAAACTGTTGATTCATCTAAGAATAGTAATAAGTTTGCTAAACCTGCTGACAGAATCAACAAAAACAATTCAGAATGTGTTTCTGAAAGTTCTTCTTCCAAAAAGGCTAAAAAGAGAAAATTCTATAAATGTGGGAAGAAGACACACATGTCCAAATACTGTCCTGAAACTGAGGAAATGAGACCTGTTGACTCTGCTAGTTCCATCATTGCTAAAACAAGCAGTGTTGGAAGTAACTTAGTCAATGAGAGTGGTATCCAAACTGATACCATTCAATTAAGAAATATTAGTGTGAATATCACTAGCCCATCAACAAATGTTGATGAAGTAGGAGAACTCATCACTATGATGAGTTCCCCTAAAAGTAACTAATGTTTTCCTATGACACTCTGCAGGACAAACAACCATCCCAGGTTTGGTACTTGGACAGTGGCTGCTCAGGACACATGACAGGTTGCAAGGACCTGCTGAGTGATCTCAGGCCTGCAAAAAGGGCCAAAAGTCACCTTTGGTGACAATGTACAGGGATCCACAGAAGGATATGGAACTCTTCAAGCTGGTGCTGTAGTGTTTAAAAGGGTAGCCTATGTGGTTGGGCTGAAACATAATCTTGTTAGCATAAGTCAACTGTGTGATGCTGGCTACAAGGTTAACTTTGATGAGCACCTGGGTAACATATTGGATCCCCAAGGCAAAGTTGTGTTGTGTGCACAACGAAATAAAGGTGTATATGTTATGGACATGAAATCTGCTGATCCCACAACTGAAACCTGCTTTCTCACAAGAACCA
Organism: Centrapalus pauciflorus; assembly: GCA_020465985.1. Taxonomy (NCBI): domain Eukaryota; kingdom Viridiplantae; phylum Streptophyta; class Magnoliopsida; order Asterales; family Asteraceae; genus Centrapalus; species Centrapalus pauciflorus. The sequence goes on along the minus strand of JAANYP010000080.1, from coordinate 29,472 downwards.
ATGCAGACCTTAACTGGTTATGGCTCAAAAGGCTGTCACACCTGAACTTCAAGAATATCAACAAACTCTGTAAGAAAGAGTTGATAACAGGTTTGACTTCTATAACTTTTGTTAAGGATAAACTCTGCACAGCTTGTGAAAAAGGCAAGCAGAGAAAATAATCTTTTAAATCCAAACATAATTTTTCTATTGATACTCCTCTCTTCTTAATCCACATGAACTTGTTTGGACCAGTCAGTGTCCCAAGTCTAGGAGGAAGAAGATACACTCTAGTAATGGTTGATGAGTTCTCCAGGTTTACATCGGTGATCTTTCTGAAGAACAAAGGAGAGGCTGCTAGAGAAATCATAGGATTTATCAAGAAGATGGAAATGCTAAACTCTGCTCAAGTAAAGCAGCTTAGAAGTGATCATGGTACTGAGTTCAGAAACAGTACTCTTGAGGACTTCTGTGAAGAAAGAGGGATCTCACAAAACTTTTCATCAGTAAGAACTCCTTAACAAAATGGAGTTGCTGAAAGGAGAAACAGAACCCTCATTGAAGCTGCTTGAACCATGCTGTGTGCATCTGGTTTACCATCATCATTATGGGCTGAGGCTATCAACACTGTCTGTTTCACCCAAAACAGATCCTTAGCGGTGAAAAGGTTCAACAAGACCCCCTATGAGCTGCTCAAAGGGAGGAGGCCAAACATTAGCTACTTCCATGTGTTTGGATGTCCCTGCTTTATTCTGAATCAAAGGGACCAACTGGCAAAGTTTGAACCCAAAGCTGATGAAGGTGTGTTTGTTGGATATTCTACTATCTCCAAAGCCTACAGAGTATACAACAACAAGAGAAAGGTGATAGATGAATCTATTAATGTCACCTTTGAAGAGTTCAGGAGTGCCTCCACCAAAGCTGTTCCTGAATCAGTTTCAGGAGAATTCAGCTTTGATGATCTCATGCATTCCAACAGAGAAGAGAAGGACTCAAAAGCTTCCACTACATCCAGAGTGGAACCTGCTAACCATGATGGGCATGATGATGATTATGTTGATACACCCTGTGTGAACCAATCAATGCTGATTTTCCTGGATCCTCTGCTGATATGTTCAACAATGGAGAGTCATGCTCAACAAGTGAATAGGGTCAAGATATCAGTGTGTCTGAAAATCTTCAGAGCTGCTCAACCGGACCTGTTGAAGATGAAAACAACTCAGGAGAATCCTCATTGAAACAATATCCTAAGTGGATCAGCTGTCACCCCAATGATCAAATAATTGGTGACATAAACAAAGGGGTGCAAACAAGATGGGACAGCTTAGGGAACTTTTGTATGTTATCTAGCTTTGTGTCCCTAATGGAGCTAAAGAAAGTGGATGAACCACTTAAAGATGCCAATTGGATCACTGCCATGCAAGAGGAACTCAATCAGTATGAGGGAAACAAAGTATGGAAGTTGGTCCCTGCTCCTAAAGGAAAAACTATAATTGACACCAAATGGGTTTACAGGAACAAGATGGATGAGCAAGGTCATGTCATTAAAAATAAGGCAAGACTAGTTGCTCAAGGCTACAGACAGGAGGAAGGCATTGACTATGATGAAACATTTGCTCCTGTGGCCAGGCTAGAGGCAATTCGTATGTTTCTAGCCTACACTGCTCATAAGAGCATGAAGGTATTTCAAATGGATGTGAAGAGTGCATTTTTAAATGGTAAGCTGCAAGAAGAAGTCTATGTCAAGCAGCCTCCAGGTTTTTGAAAATGAACATCATCCAGGTTTTGTCTATAAGTTGGACAAATCTCTCTATGGTCTAAAACAAGCCCCTAGAGCCTGGTATGACACTCTTGTTGATTTCTTTATGAGCAATAGTTATTCCAGAGGTAAAGTGGATACCACATTGTTCATAAAGAAGGTGAAGTCTGATATTATGCTTGTTCAAATATATGTGGATGACATAATATTTTGTTCTACTAATGAGCAATTATGCAAGAATTTTTCATTACTCATGAAATCAAAATATGAAATGAGTATGATGGGATAACTTACTTTCTTTTTAGGATTACAAGTTAAACAAACCTCAAATGGAATTTTCATAAATCAAAGAAAGTATACTTTAGATCTATTGAAAAACTTTAAATTTGATCAAAGTTCTCCTATTAAAACCCCAATGGCAACCAATGTAAAGTTGGATGCAGATACCAGTGGCAAAGTTGTTTCAGTAACAGCTTACAGAGGCATGATTGGGAGCTTGCTGTATCTAACTGCTAGTAGACCTGATATTATGTTTGCTACCTGTTTATGTGCTAGGTTTCAGGCTGATCCTAAAGAATCACATCTAGATGATGTGAAAAGAATCTTTAGATACCTTAAGGGTACACCAGGTTTGGGTCATTGGTATCCCAAAGACTAAGGCCTTGAACTAACAGGCTATTCAGATTCTGATTTTGCAGGCTGCAGGCTAGATAGGAAAAGCACAACAGGTGGATGTCAACTCCTTGGTGGTAAGTTGATAAGTTGGTGTAGCAAGAAGCAGAACTCACATTCCACTTCTACCGCTGAAGCTGAATACACTGCTGCTGGAAGCTGCTGTGGGCAGATTCTATGGATGCAGCATCAGCTTGAAGACTATGGATTTGTATATAGGAAAACTCCTATTCTGTGTGATAGTACAAGTGCCATAGCTATCTCCAACAATCCAGTATTTCATTCCAGAACAAAGCATATTGAGGTCAAACATCACTTCATCAGGGATCACATTCAGAAAGGTAATGTGGAGGTAAGTTTTATTTCCACAGATGAACAGCTTGCAGACATTTTCACCAAGCCTCTTGATGAAAACAGGTTTAATCATCTTGTCAGCAAGCTAGGCATGTTAAATAAAAGTGACTAACTGTCCTAAATGTTGTAAGTTATTATATGTCTCACACTGCTCAAGTCTCTCAGAACAACTTAGGCGGAATTGTGACACCCTTGCCACATAACCACCATTTACAAGACACCCAGGATTTAATCACCAATCACAATACATAATAAACTGATAACCTATTTAGAGTGCGGAAACATTTAAAATAAATAAATAAGATAAAGCAACAGTGTCAAACACCCTACAGTGCTACAAGGTACCGAATCTAAGTCTACATACCCAAATCAATATTACAACAACCAGAATATATTACAACATTGTCCGAAAGCACAATTACCGATTAAGTAGTATCAAATCTTCCAAATCTTCACAAACGACCTAACTAGAAGGTCCAGCGGCAGATTTTCCCTTTCCTGTAAAAATAAACATCTGAGGAATAAGCGAATGCTTAGTGAATACACAGATTACACATTTTATAAATCTTTATGAAGCCCCAAGAGTAACACCGATGACAAACATCGTATACCCTCTTCGTACACCAAGTACGAAACCAGAGCCGCAACTCCTTCGAGCCCAAAGCTCGGCATAAAACATACCATCTGAGACAAACGTACGATCGGGGATGACATACTACCTACCAGAACCTCGGAGGGATCAGTTCCGGGTCATATAGCGCAGTAACATCAGAGTAATTGATGCGACCCACCGGTCCATCACTAGATGCACAACAAACGAATGGACATGCAACAAATAGGAATGTGCATCTAAATATACGCAAGTTAGTAGAGTTCCAAATAATAATTGAAGCAACACGTCTCAGCAGGCAAAAGCTATCATAAAACAGACATAAACAAGCGAAATCTAATGTACTCACAGTGGGTGCGTAAATAAACTTTAACCAATAATTATTTCTCCTCGGAATTTCAACCGGATCCACAAAGTACCCCACTGTGGGTTAAACAACACCACAAGGGACCTGTAAGTCAGTTGTAACAACACATCGTGTCAATAACTGTTTTAATTTCATAAAACTTTAAATTTAGAAGTTTTGCATTATTTGATCCCCATTTCGGATCCAAGCTAAATTCAAACCACAACTAAGTTTGAACCCATCTCAGGTTCAAACCTAATCCTTTGAATAACTTTTGTTATTTTATATGTTGTTCATGTGATTTATTCAAGATATCCAAATCTAGGGAGTGGGGTTTTGACTTTATGTATCAAATTCGAATATATACTAAATTTGAAGACATTAAAATCGAATATAGGCTCAAATTCGAATCTAAGTTCGAACATGGGGATAAATTCGAAGCCTTCATCTAGATTTCAAGGGTTAAATTCGAATTCTTATGATAAATTCGAAGGCATCCTTCGACTTTGATGAATAAATTCGAACCCAATTTCGAATTTAGCTTAAAATTCGAGTTTATTCATGTTTTTCGAGTTTGTTCTTGATATCTCGAATTTGTTCATCATCTTCAGCTCTAAATCATAAATTTCTAAGTCTAAAATCTTATATATACTAAGTATTAAACCTAGATTCAATTGTATTATACATATTTTAGTTAAAATCAAGTTAATCTAGCTTTAATCACATTAAAATGGTAAATTCGAGTTTATATCTTCAAAAACCGAAAATGATGAAAGCTAAAAACGTAATTTCTTACCTCCAATTCGTACGTAATCATACATGCAACGATATATTCTTGTAGTATTCTTCGAGATCTTCCCAATGATGTATAAATCTTGATAATCGGCCGGTCGGTTTGGGAGGAAATCTAGCGAGAGGACCGAGAGAGAGTGAAGGTGGTGAAAATGAAAAAGCTTTTTGGCCTTTTATTCCCATTTTTAATCATTCTGCACATTTCACCCCTCAACTTATCCGGTTCCATTAAATACTAATTTTATCATGATTAATGTTTTTAACAATTATACTTAATAACTAAAAATTTAAATCCTGAAATTTTCTTAATTTCTTAAAATAGCAACCAACTTCCAAATATCCAGATACATAATCACTTTTGTAATCCAACTTAAATTACGAATTTAAACTAATAACTTTAAATACAATAATTTGAATCTGAGGATGTTACAGCATGGGCTCCACCACGCTCAAACTTCGTCCTCGAAGTTATGTGGATTCAAACAATTGCGGATATTTCCTCAACATTGCCGACTTAGTCTCCCATGTATGATTCGCTCCCTTATGATGCTTCCAACGTACAAGCACCATCTCTATCTCTTTGCTTCTTAATTTCTTTACCTTAGTATCTAACACGCACTCCGGCTCCTCAACATACCGGAGCCTTTCATCAACTTGCAGCTCAATGTGGTCAGCCCAATCCTCATTCTCAGTAGTAAATGATTTCCTAAGATTCCTAACATGAAACACCGGATGTATGCTCGACATTTCTTCAGGCAACTCTAAGTGATAAGACTGATTTCCTACTTTCTCAGTAATCCAGAATGGTCCGACAAATCTCGGAGCCAACTTTCCTCTTTTAACAAAACGAGTAACACCTCTCATCGGTGATACTTTTCAATATATCCAATCGTTTATCTTAAAACTGTTTGGTTTATATCTCCTATCATAATAACACTTCTGTGATAACACAGGCTCATCCACCAGAGTTCTATCAATTTCTTTTCATCATGTAGGGGTTTTATATTTCCATCATAACAATTGATATTTTCAGTTGATACTTAAATTCAGGATACATGATATCATCATATATTTCCAATATGGAATAGACCATTCATCCTGATCATCAATCGTTTGTCAGTAAGCTGTACTCATAGCTATATGTGTGCCTAATCCTACTCGTAAAGTAAACCAAGAGTTGAAAATGAAACGACTCTTCTAATCAGACATAATCGATTCTAAAATACCATAAAACAAATAATAACCTTACTCACGCAAATCCGTGCAAGTCTTTCCAGAATTAACTTTCTCGCGTGGGTATAAAACACACCTAATTAATTAGTCTGTCTACAATTTGCCATTCGTAGAAATCCTCTTATTTCTGTAATACTGCAAGACAGCTTTGAATTCTAAATCGCTCCACTTTAGCGAAATCCTCCGAAATCTCATCTCCAGAATTTACACACTACAAAATATAATCTTTTGTAATCACAACTCATGATTTGACATATTCAGCTTTAGACTTATACCAAAATATCATCGATAATTACAATTACCGATTCCTCCAACATTGATATACAAATTCCTATTCATAATGTCCATAAAACAGTTGGGGCGTTGGTTATCCCAAATGGCATAACAAAATACTCATAGTGCTCATAATTATCCCTAAAAATCGTTCTCAGTATTTTCTCCTTTCGGATTTTCAGCTAGTGATACCCCGAACATAAATCAGTCTTTGAATAATAACCAATCCAATGCAACTGATCAATAATTATCAATTCTCGGCAGCGGATACCTATAGTCATTTTGTTTAAATCACTTCAATCTATGCACATTCTCATTGTGACATCTTTTGATTCATAAACAATATCGGGTTTCCCCATGGTAAATAACTCAATCTAACGAAGCCCTTATCCAACAACTCCTGAAGTTGCTTCATCATATCTTACTTTTTCAGTATGTGCAAGACAGTACGAATAACAAGCTATTGGAGAAGCTCCAGGGATGAAGTCAACACAGAATTTCACTTGTCTTTCAGGTGGCACACCAGACAAATCTTCCAGGAACATATATGGAAAAATTTAGGACAACAGGCGCATCGGCCACAGTTTTTCTCTTTAGTCTTGGCATCAATAGCACATACCAAACAAGACTCACAGCCCTAAGCAATCAGCTTTCGGGACCTAACAATCATCATTAGACATTGATCCCCGCTTCTCGTATCTCCATATATACAAGTCTCCCGTTCCTCCGGCGTAGTTATCTTTATTATTCCTTTATTGCAAACTACATGTGTTTCATCACATATACACAACCAATTTATTCCAATTATCATATCAAATCACCGATCTCTATTGGAATCAAGTCAATATGGAAGACTACCTCTTCAATCACTAAAATACAATCATGATACACATGATCTACGTTAATTATTTTGTTACTTAACAGTTTCATCATTAATTACAATAGACAACTTAGACCAAGACATCAACACTTGTTGAGCAAAAGTAGTAGATAAATAATCAGTCGTCACTAAACTCATACACTACTCATGACCACCTCCGAATCCTCCTTACATTCTGGATCATAGTATTAGACTTTTCTTTGCTATATAAGCAATTTTCATTAGTGTCCAAAGTCTCTTTAATCTTTTTATGGTTGACTAAATCACCATTTCATTAAGTATTATACCCTCATTTCGATTAATTATACTTCTCATACATTTCTTAATTTACACTTCGCATTGTATATTTCAATTTCTCTTTTTAAAATTAGCATGTATCCTCCATGTATTATCATACCGTTGTATGCTTTCTCCATAATCTCTAGATTTGTTTTCCTCATATATATTCATATGTACCAATTATTAAAACAGTTTCTTTGATTCCAACTTCATCAAAATTCTCGCGAACAGTTCGAATCCTATCGTTCTTAACCACAACCCTTTTTAAGTCAATATATCAACACAGTGTATCATACAGTTTCTCTTAATAAAAGCTAACGCTACATACTTTACGATAACCATAACTAATTATCATCAATTCCTCAAACATGTCAAATATGGTATTAATACAATTAATTTCTCATTCTTTAACCCATTATGGTCAAACTTAACTTTATTACATATTCTAAACTTATTCATAAATTCCCTGATATCTATAGCATCATTTCCAATTCAAAGCTTTCAAATCCATCTTGGCTATTCATCTAATGCCTATTTATATACTCGAGTATTCTCATTCACAAACATGATTATACCTATATTAGTAATAACATTTCATATTACTCAAGTTCGTGTTAACTTTATAATCTTAAATCTTCGATTAAATATTACATATATGATCTTAAAGTACTCTTCTAACTCCGTAATTTAAGGTACAAAAGTTATAACCATAATCTCAGAGATCTCATCTCCTTTGTTGAACTTTTTCATTCATAGTTTCATCATGTAATGTCATTACATGCTAATTCTTTGGTCTAAATCTGCAAGTTCTGCTAAAATGACCCACTTTTCCACAATTATAACAAACATCGGCCTTCCTTGGACATTTGTCAGCCTTATGTCCAAACTGGTTACAATGTCGACATCTTCTACATCTATCCCGTTTATTTGTCCTTGACATCAAATACGGTCCATTTAGTTTATCACCTCCAGAATTTGCAATCTTTTCGATAGCTCTTTCTTCAGGATCAACCTGAGGTACGACATCAGGCTCACCATATTGCCTACTAAACAACAACTTGAATTGTTCCCAACTAAAGGAAGTAATCAATTCTGATCCCAATTCTCTTTCCCAACAGTTCCACCATTTATTGGCTTGTCCAATCAATTGATCTTTAGCCAAACATACCCTGTACTCATCCTTACAATTCATCTCCGTAAAAATCTGTTCCATAATTGTAATCCATAATACTGATTTCTCCATTCTCAAAGATCAAGAAAATGTTGGTGGTTGCCAGTCCTTGAAGGATCTAATTACATACTTCATGTAATTCTCATCAGTTCTGGTTTCATAATCAATCTTTTCCTTGCCATTGTCTTTTCGTTTCACTTTATTTCTAAGGTTTATGTTATCCACAACATAATTCCTTTCATGTTCCCTCTTTTCTTTTCTCTTGTCTTCTTTTCTTTTAGCTTTGGCATCATCTCGAGCCCGAAACTGATCTTGAATCATCCGATTTTGCTCAGCCATCATGGCTAGCATCATTTCTCTCGTTTCTTCGGGTGTCATTCCTCCTCCAGACATGTTCTGAAATATAAAATATATAACTTGTTTAGTAACATGTCATTAATTTAAAGACACCACCCAATTGTCCCGTTTGATTGTCAATCTCCTATGATTACTAGATCGTAACCTATCTTAGTTCAGATCATTACTTAAAATCACTACATATCATCACTTAATGTTTGAGACCAAGACCTCACGGACACTTGAATCTCAAACTACTGCTTTGATACCATCTCGTGTGACACCCTTGCCACATAACCACCATTTACAAGACACCCAGGATTTAATCACCAAGCACAATACATAATAATCTGATAACGTATTTAGAGTGCGGAAGCATTTAAAATAAATAAATAAGATAAAGCAACAGTGTCAATCACCCTACAGTGCTACAAGGTATCGAATCTAAGTCTACATACCCAAATCAATATTACAACAACCAGAATATATTACAACATTGTCCCAAAGCACAATTACCGATTAAGTAGTATCAAATCTTCCAAATCTTCACAAACGACCTAACTAGAAGGTCCAGCGGCAGATTTTCCCTTTCCTGTAAAAATAAACATCTGAGGAATAAGCGAATGCTTAGTGAATACACAGATTACGCATTTTATAAATCTTTATGAAGCCCCAAGAGTAACACCGATGACAAACATCGTATACCCTCTTCGTACACCAAGTACGAAACCAGAGCCGCAACTCCTTCGAGCCCAAAGCTCGGCATAAAACATACCATCTGAGACAAACGTACGATCGGGGATGACATACTGCCTACCAGAACCTCGGAGGGATCAGCTCCGGGTCATATAGCGCAGTAACATCGGAGTAATTGATGCGACCCACCGGTCCATCACTAGATGCACAACAAACGAACGGACATGCAACAAATAGGAATGTGCATTTAAATATACGCAAGTTAGTAGAGTTCCAAATAATAATTGAAGCAACACGTCTCAGCAGGAAAAAGCTATCATAAAACAGACATAAACATGCGAAATCTAATGTACTCACAGTGGGTGCGTAAATAAACTTTAACCAATAATTATTTCTCCTCGGAATTTCAACCGGATCCACAAAGTACCCCATTGTGGGTTAAACAACACCACAAGGGACCTGTAAGTCAGTTGTAACAACACATCGTGTCAATAACTGTTTTAATTTCATAAAACTTTAAATTTATAAGTTTTGCATTATTTGATCGCCATTTCGGATCCAAGCTAAATTCAAACCACAACTAAGTTTGAACCCATCTCAGGTTCAAACCTAATCCTTTGAATAACTTTTGTTATTTTATGTGTTGTCCATGTGATTTATTCAAGATATCCAAATCTAGGGAGTGGGGTTTTGACTTTATGTATCACATTCGAATATATACTAAATTTGAAGACATTAAAATCGAATATAGGCTCAAATTGAATCTAAGTTCGAACATGGGGATAAATTCGAAGCCTTCATCTAGATTTCAAGGGTTAAATTCGAATTCTTATGATAAATTCGAAGGCATCCTTCGACTTTGATGAATAAATTTGAACCCAATTTCGAATTTAGCTTAAAATTCGAGTTTATTCATGTTTTTCGAGTTTGTTCTTGATATCTCGAATTTGTTCATCATCTTCAGCTCTAAATCATAATTTTCTAAGTCTAAAATCTTATATATACTAAGTATTAAACCTAGATTCAATTGTATTATACATATTTTAGTTATAATCAAGTTAATCTAGCTTTAATCATATTAAAATGGTAAATTCGAGTTTATATCTTCAAAAACCGAAAATGATGAAAGCTAAAAACGTAATTTCTTACCTCCAATTCGTACGTAATCATACATGCAACGATATATTCTTGTAGTATTCTTCGAGATCTTCCCAATGATGTATAAGTCTTGATAATCGGCCGGTCGGTTTGGGAGGAAATCTAGCGAGAGGACTGAGAGAGAGTGAAGGTGGTGAAAATGAAAAAGCTTTTTGGCCTTTTATTCCCATTTTTCATCATTCTGCACATTTCACCCCTCAACTTATCCGGTTCCATTAAATACTAATTTTATCATGATTAATGTTTTTAACAATTATACTTAATAACTAAAAATTTAAATCCTGAAATTTTCTTAATTTCTTAAAATAGCAACCAACTTCCAAATATCCAGATTCATAATCACTTTCGTAATTCAACTTAAATTACGAATTTAAACTAATAACTTTAAATACAATAATTTGAATATGAGGATGTTACAGGAATAGGCTATGCATGTTCTACACTTAGCCAAATTCTGAAAAACTTGAACAACTTGAGCATATAACAGGCTTGACAATAACAGCTTTCAAGTCAAACCTGGTCTAATGATCAAACCTCTAACCTGCTCACTCTCTCAATCTGTCATACAAGACATTGTCTTGTAACCTGATCACCTATTGAACACAACCTGTTCTCACATAGCTGAACAGGTTGAATCAGCAGCTTGAAGAGTGCACAACTTGTGATGACCCTGCTCATCACAGGTTTGACCAACATCTTAGAACATCAGTTTTAATTACCTTTCTTCACAATTAAGTTACTTAATTTTTGTTTTTATTTAACTTAATTACTGCGGATAATGTGTGTTTACGTGTGTTAGTGAATAAAAAGGGCTCAAGTGGTTTGACAACCGTTCTGACATGGACAACCGTTCCGTTTTCCGTTAACGAACATTCCAAATCAACCGCCCAAATGTTTCTCTCTCATACCCACTCACATTCAAATTCTATAAATACCCCCTACTGTTTCATCTTCGTCTTCCTCACTACTTCCATAACTTCCAAAGAACCCTAAAAACTCGACTAAGTGTCTAGTGCTACTACTTTCACTACTTCACAAATGGCTCACCAAAATAACCCCTTTCTACCAGTATTCATTGGTGCTGATGTTCATAAACATTCATCTGTCACCACAATGCTAACCTTAAAACCCACCAACTACCTATAAACATTCATTTGACCAACTAAGCCGTGATGAGGTTCCTATAGTCCTACAGCTTGTGGATGGGACTCCAATCAACATGGCCAGATGGATTTTCATTAATTTGAGGAATCTGGTGCAGCAGGAGACACATCCAGCTGCTGTTCGTTATCCCAGGTTTTTGAGCCTCATTTTCAAGCACAACTGTGGTGAGCAACTGTATAACTCTCAGCCTTTACTCCGTACTGCTACATTTCCTGTCATAGGAAATAGAGTTTTCTACACTCCGGTTCTCCCAAATGAGCCTCCTCTATCTACTCCAATGAGGAGGTTGCTAGGAATGGTGGAAGGACCCTCTGATGTGAGGGTGGATCCAGAAGCTGCTCCCAAAGGAAAATCCAAATCCAGGGTCAAGTTTGTTAAGAGGACCCTGGAAACGACTGAAGCTGGGCCTGTCCACAAGAAGGCCAAAACAACCAAGTCTAAGTCTGCACCTTCAGCATCTGTGGCTGAGTGGGAGCAGGCTTCTCACCCTGGTTCATTTGTTGAACCTGAAGCCTCTATGGCTGGTGCCTCTGTGGCACCTGAGACTATGGAACAGGCCAACCCACTTGTTTCTGACCCAGTCTCCAAACCAGTCCAATCTGAACCTCTCATCACCTCCACACAATCACCCACCTCATCTCTCAAATCATACCAACGCAAATCTATTTCCAAAAAGAAACCAACAGCCAAACCAGCCAAAACAACCCAAACCAGCCCCTCTGTTCCCTCTCAACAGGGTTCAGTTGAAAAAGAAGAAACCACTGCTGCTTCTCCTATTTTGGGAGAAGCTTCAGAACATTTGGAGCCTGCTTCACTCCAAAAAGAGTCCACCCAGAGTCAACCTAGACCCTCTGGTTCCTCCCAGCAGGAACCAGTTGTACAACAGGAGACTACCACATCAACTATTCCAGCCTCCCTACAGGCTGAGAATATTGAAAGACAGGAGTTCACTCCACTCCATACTGAGTCCACACAGTCTCCACCTCATACTTCTTCACACCCTGAGTCTGCACGAGGTGCCCACACTGCTGGATTAGACCATCCAGTAGCTCAGCCTCCAATCTCTGTTCCTCATGATACAACTGTTGTACACCTAACAGCTGCTGAAGGACCAACTACCCAAGCTGATGAACCTCAGGGCACAAAACATACCTTTGGTGAGGCTGCTCCTCATATGCAAACTCCATCAGCAGGTTTCACCACTGCTGATGTTGAAATGCAAATCTCATCTCCCAATGATGAGGTACCTTTAAACCAAGGTGCTGTAGAGGGAACAACCCCTGGCCTTAATGAAGGTGCTGAAACACAAGCAACATCTGAAAGGCTACCAACGTGCTACACCCTCTCTTGATGATGCAGCTACAGCCACTGCTGAAGGACCTATCGACCCCTCCAAGCTGGGCCACATTAATTTTGCCCAGGCTATATATATGGAGCTTCTATCAAAAGTCCCTTCTCCTTCTCCAACACATCCCCAAACACCAGCCTCATCATCTTCATCTCATTCATCACCATCTACACAATCCAAACAGTCTACCCATACACCTCCATCCCCTAAAGATCTGCCTTTGAAGGATCAACTATCCTTGCTGACCAACAAAGTTGGCTCTTTAGAAACTTACATGTCTTCTCTACCCTCTCTAATTTCAGACTCTGTGTCTGAACAGCTTAAAGGATTCTTTGATGTGTTCAAGAATTCCTTTTGATACACTCCTCAAACAGACCACTCCTCACAGCTGCTTGCACTTACTGCACAGCTGCGAAATAACTCCACATCCTTCTCCTCAATTCTTTCACACCAACAGGACTCCGTGTCCTCTATGACAACCATCTCCAACCAGCTGTCCACTCTCCTAAGCACTTGCAATTCTACCCATCCTGATACACTTTCCATCCTAAACACTGTAATAGTCTCTCTATCAAATTCTGTGTCAGCAAACCTTGCTGATGTGCAGGACTCTCTTGAGTTACATCTTGCACAGCTTCAAAGTCTGCTATTCACAACTTCTGATAGAGAAAATATTCTAAAGCTGACCTCTATTGCTGATTCATAATCATCCTCTCTTCAAACCTGTTTTTCCCAACTTGCACAGGTGAAGGACAACCTGGCTTTCTTAGTGCATAGCCTGGTTGGTCCCAAACATGCTTCCAAAACTACTGCAAAGCCTGCTGAATTTGTTTCTTCAGGCAGACCAGTTGTTGAAGGTGCTGGACCATCTCCTTCAAAGGGGGAGAAGTTGCCTGCCTCTAAGTCTAAGGGGGAGAAAACCTCTTCTCCTAAGGAGAAATCCACATCTATTGGTCAAACAGCAGGTGCATCTGTAACAGGTACAAGTCCACTTGAAGGTGCCTCTCATCAAGCTGAAGCTGCTCAGCCTACTCAGGCTGGATCTCCAAACCCTGCACAATCTAAGGGGAGGAATTCATTCCTGAGGACTGCCAAGCAGCAGAAGGAGACATCTACTTCTGGAGGAGGAAGAAGAAGAAGAGGAGGATATTCCTGAAGCTGTTACCACTACAACAGCTAAAGGAAAAGAAAAAGCAGTTGTTGATCCTGATCACCAGAAAGCAACACAACTAAAGTTTGACAAGGCAAGGGCTGAAGAAATGGGTGTCCCAATGGAAAAATACTATGAGCTCAGAGTTGAACAACTCAAAGCCCTGGAAACACTGAGAAAAAAAGAAGCCTCTGCCAAAGCTGCCATATCTCTTGCATTCAAAGAGGCAAGCAAAATCAAAATGCCTTCTTTGGATGTGCAAAGAAAACTGCTTGAAGTTGCTAGAGAATCAGCTGGTGAAAAGGAAGGTGAACAGAAAAAGGGTGCTCAGGTCTTAGTGACCAAAACCAAGCAAGCATCCTCTGCAAGGGCCCAGTTCCAGTTTGACAACTTGGCAAAGAAAAAGTTCCATGATGTTGCTGATAGAAGACTTGCCAAGGAATCTATTGTCAAAGCTGTCCCTATTTCAAGAAAAGGCAAACAGTGGAAGCTGCAAATAACCAGAATGGGTGCTACAGGCCCAGAACTGGAATCTTATGACTACACTGATGTTGCACAAATGGGGTACAGGGAATGGGTTGAGCTGGAAGTTGCCCTGAGCCAGTCTAAGTCTGAAACGGCTAAGACTATCAGGGCATATGTCAAGAAGCTGATGGAGAGAGTGAAAGACCTTGGCATGATCTCAAAATAAGTAAGTGAGGGTGTCTCTGTGACTTACCACAAAACAAAGGCCAGGTGGAACAGAAAGGACTCTGAGCTGGAGGAACTCCTGATCTTGATTGAACAAGGTGACTACGCTGTAGAGATCAAAGGAGTTGACCACAGCTTGCCCAGAGGAGTAGAGTTTGAAGAAGGCAAAGTTATTGAAGAACCTGAGTTGGGGGCATTTTTTGTGGATCCCCTGACACAGAAGAAACACTTTCAAAGAGCATCAGATCTTCACAAAGCAGGTCTCAAACAGCTTGGGGCCTTCAGACTTGCAAACTCCTTCAGGCAATCAGCCAAGTGAAAGAGTAGCCATCTGGGACTAGCTCGGAGGCTTTTATGAGAGAGGAGAGCTTCAAGATCCTATTTTATGTTTCTCAGAGTTGAAATTCAAGATCTGGAGGAAACAAGGGATGAGCTTGAAAGAATGTTTGAAGAATGACTGCCACCACCAATGCAGTGATGTCCATCTACTATCTGAGTAGATGAAGAATGGAAGTTGTCCATCTATTGGACAAGCTTGCCATTATCTGCTCCCAACATCAACAGTCCAAATTGTTGAACTCTTTTGTACATTAGTTGTACTAAGTTGCATCAGTTGTAACTTTTATTTACATTAGTTGTAATATACATTAGTACATTAGTTGTAATTCTGTAAAAACATATGTTGCTTATGTAATGAAAATCAGTATATATAAACTGATCTTTTACTTTACTTAAATGTTGTTATTTCATTTCAGCAAAATGTATTGTAAAATGTATAGTGATTATTGATTAAATCAGCTCAGACTGATTATTGCAAATAGGGGGAGATTGTTAGGCACAAAAAGGCCTCAGTCAAACCTGCTCTACATCTTAGGGGAAGATTTTTAGTCAAACCTATTTGATGCACTTGAAGGTATAATTTAAGGCCTGTTTATGCCTTATTGAAACCTGAAAAGTGATTCGCAATATCAGCCCAAAGCTGTTTACCCTGTTGCATTCGTCGCAACAAAGGCAGTTTGTCCAAGCTGTTCTGTCTGCTGAACAGGATGGACATAAACTGTCTACGCTGCTTTACTCTGATGAGCAGCTTGGACAGTTTACAAGTGTTCTGTTCTTTGTGAACAGAACCTGTTCTTTGTGAACAGGTTAAACACTTTATGGAATATCTTTCCAAGTCTTCATGTATTGTTTTTGGCTACAAGATCAGTTTACAAGTCGAAGACAAAGTGGAAAACAGAACTGCACAAACTGCCCACACTGTTCTGTTTACATGAAGACAAACAAATATCTGAAAAGGGTGACAGACCTTTTCTTATATCAAAATGGCTTTAACAAAAGAAGAAAGATGCAAAGTTGACATTCCTCTTTTAATTAAAGCCTTATGCAACAGTGACAAAAAGAAAAAGACAAAGATTCTGCCATATGAAGACAAATCTGCTTTATCAGAACGTGCAGAAAGGTGTCTTGTCTTTTTGGAAAGACATTCCACTATCTCACCGTCCAATGAAGAAGCTTCACTGACATTCTCAATGAGAGTATAAAAGGAAGCTTCCAAGGATTGTGAAAAGCATCATCCAATAGTGTGAAATCAGATCGTGCATTAAAGTGTGTTTTTCATGAATGCAAGTCTGCTTGAATATAACAGTACGTGTGTCTAAGTTGTTCTTATTCAAGCTGTCCAACTGAGTCTTGTAAAATCACTGAGTTCATCTAAGTGAGTGTAGTCATTGTATCTTGTCTGAGTGTGTCTTAGATTAGTTGAACAACTGTTGTATCTGTCATCTCAGCTTGAACCTTTCCGCAGTCAAGCTTGTTTGTAATTAACACTTGTTGATAATATACACAAACATTGAGAAAAGAGTGTTATTTTTTAAATAGCTGTATTCACCCCCCCCCCCCTCAACAGCTTAGAGCAATACAGTAGGGAAACCTTTTGGGACCTACAATAGAAAATACATTCTTGCCAGAAAATGAAACATCATACTAGTAACCACCTGGTTTTCATAGAATATTGTTTGCACCATAGATTAAAAATCTATGTGACCTATGTTCAACGATGTTTAAAGTTAATACTGGTAGGTTTTCTAAATAACCACCGTGAAATACTTATCAGTAAGTACCACTCATATCTGTTTTGGCTACGTCACTTTGGACATTATTTTTATTGTCCATGGACCGTTGACTCTATATGTCTTTTTATGACACTTGGCTCTAGATTCAATGTGCATTGAATAAAGTAAGAGACCAGAGTTGTTGTCTATCTAGTTTCAGTATATATAGTATCCAAATGATATATCGATAGAAATTTGCTATAATCTCCGTGATATATGAAACAAAAGTCTTTTGTGTGATAACTAAGTAGCTGGGCGGGGTTCAGTGCTTTTAAATTCATGATGTATTTTTCAATATCAAGTTTTCTAGGGCTTAATAGATTATGTGGTTTACCCAGTCGACACGATTTGGATTGAATTATATTTTCTTCAAATCATTTCTCAACTCTCAGCTCCCAGCATTTTTCAACTTAGCTACCTCCGACTCATTTATAAAAAATAATGTTCAGTCAGCTCTATAGTGAAACCAAAATCTTGATGCACCACCATCGCCTATCAATATACCTGTATCAGTTACATTTTACCTCTGGTCGACCCTGTCAGGATCCTGTGATAACTGACACTTCTCAACTAAATGACCAAAAGACCTTCAACCACACAAACTACAAGGTGGTTTGCTTCCTGGGTAGGTCTTCCGTCTCTTGTTAGACCTAGAAGCGATATATATGCCCAAGTCACATAATTTGGTACATTATCAAAGTCTACAGATATCTGCGAAAGATATATCTATTAAGAACAACATTGAAGCTCAATAGGGTAGTTTAGAAGACGAAATATGAATCTTGGGGAATGAGGAGTCAGGTGAATTCAGAATGAAATGTAAAATCTGATAAAAGATATGGAATGAATTAGGTTTTAGTGAACAAATAAGTACATGGGGAATATGAGAGAATTCACAGAGAATGAATGAACTGGGAGAATTAGGATGATATGGGAGAATCAGATTATGAAGAGAATCTCAGAAGAATTTGGATGATGAAATTCACAAAGACCAGATGAATTAACCTTAGTGAGATATTTCCAATATCATATACTTATGTAAAATGTTGCTTCCTACCACACAAATAAGCTTAAAAAAATCTCAAGTGTATAAGAATACTTGTTTTTCTCATAAAAATCACTTTGTGTGTTCACAAAAATTTCATTTAAAATTGCATACAATTATGAAAATATATCATCGTCAGGGTATAGACAAAATTCCTCCTGCAAATAAGTAATCAATCAGTCAACTGTAAATCATAAGAATGAACTAAAAACTGAAACTCCCTTGACGTCCTTTCAAGCTCTGTGTTGAATTGATAAGAAAATCTAGTCTGGAATTTCATTATCACGGAATCTCGGGTTCTATACTGATTTGCACAGAAGCTATTACTATGTGGTACGAGCTGTGATCTGATGTAATCAAAAGCTATTACACTGATGTGTGGGTTACAAAGTAATATGTTTGGATGCCATCTAACTAAGCATGGGGTCTAGTATGAAGTAATTTGAAAACCATTACCCTGCAAAATTAAGACATCTTTGGTATCCAAATTGCTTTGGATCCAGAATTGTTAGCTCCTTTAGGTACCCACCTTAACACAAATTTAGGCCAACATTTCTAGATAAACTGCTTATCTTCAAAATTAAAATCTGAAATCAACTTTCTTTTGTCTCAGAAAAATTTATATCTGATTTAACATAGCAACGAGAACTAGAACAAATAGAATTTTGTAAATGCTTAGTTTTGAAAATTTATCCAGTACAGCCTTGTTTATGATAATACTTCTGAGTCTTATAAGTAGAACACTTGTTGAAAGAATAAGTAGTATTAGCAGAAACACCAGATTTAGAAGATTCACCAACATAAACCTTGACCAGAAGTTTTTCTTTCATTTATATCTTTTCCTTTGTTTATTTTTAGACGATATTTGAGTTTAAGATTAGAGCGTTGTTTAGTCTCTTGATTATGTAAACTTTTTGAATCAGAATAAAAGTGTCATCACAAAATAATTATCATTCTCAAGATCAAGATCTAGTTCAATTTTTTCTTCATTTTCAATGATGGATTTTCTAACTTTTGAAAATGAATTATTGTTATATTTAGAAAGAAAGAACGAATCATGAGACACAACACACTCGTTTGTACTTTCAGAAGATAAAAACAGAATGCTCAACATTCTTAGTCAAATAAATTTCAGTATTTTCATTATATTTTAAACCATTTAAGACAAAATTTTTAATTGTCAACTGAGAAATTTGATTATCAAAATCATTATTAATGATTAAGAGTTTGTCAACGTGCTCATGTAACAATTCAATAGCCCTTTTGAAAATTGTTGTTAAAGTTCGTTCGGTTTCAACTGATTTAAGTGACAATATCAACTCTTCTTCAAGATCAGAAAATATCTTTTTAAGAGTTGTAAATTCCTCGAATTTCTTTAATAAAGAATTTTTATCATTTTGTATTGTCTGAGAAAGTATAAGCTTCCTCCAATTTCTTTGTCAATTCAAATATTTGACATTGAAGCTCTTAATTTTCAGAAATCAGAACTCTGTGTTTCTCTTCAAAGCAAAGAAGCTTTGATTGTAAGGTATTAACTTCAGAAACAACTTAAGTCTTTTCATAATTCATTTGTGCTAGAATAGAATATGTAGGTCCCAAAAGGTTTCTCATGTATAATTAGATTAACTGTGGAGGGGGGGGGGGGGTGAATACAATTTATTCTTTATAACACATATTTTTCTTAACGTTTGGAAGTATATATTAACAATTGTTAAATTTACAAACAGGTTTGGATTGTAGAAAGATCCAAACAGAGATGACAAATATGAACAACAACCTTTAAGTAATCTAAGACACATTCAAACTAGTTACAATGATATGACTCACTAAGATTCACTCACTGTTTACACACTTAGTGTTTACAAGACACAAATTGATCAGCTTTGGGAAATTGAACAACTTAGACACACTTAGCTTTTTCACTCAAGTTGAACTGAACGTTCATTCATGAAGAACACACTTTCTTTTGCACTCACGTTCTCTGTTTTTGTATATCTCACATGTTTTCTCTCTCCTTGGAAGCTTCTCTTTTATAGTCATACAGAGGATCCAAATGAAGCTTCTTCATTGGTTGTAGCGAAAGCGGGAATGTCTTGTAATGAGACATATTCGCTTTTCTTCACCAGGACAAATCTGATAAAAGTAGTTTTGTCTTCATACTGCAGAATCTTTGTCTATTGCTTTTTGTCTCTGTCGTCCTTAGCTTTACCCCAAAGAGGCATGTCAACTAGTGACCTTCATTTCAGATATCCTTTTTGTGTTCATACATCAGAACAACTTTGGCAGATATAAAGAAAATCTGATTTTCCATATTGTCTTGAATCTTTATGCTGATCCAACGTTCAAAACTTTGTATAAAGATATGGAAACATATTCCATGAAGTGTTAAACTTGCTCACAAAGAACAGTTCCTATTCACAAAAAACAAGTCACTTAACTATGTTAAACTGTCCGACAGATATGGACAGCTTAGACATAATATGTCAAACCTGTCTAACATATATGGACAGTCTTGACAAACTGCCAAGTTACAACTAATGTAATAGTGTAACACAAACTTGGGCTGATTTTGCAAATCACTTATCAGGTTTGATTGAGGCATTAAAAAGCACTAAAATCACCGCATAAGTCTACCAATCAGGTTTGATTAGAAATCTCCCCCTATAATACAGAACACGTTCGATTGAGGCCTTTTTGTGCCTAATGGAAACAGTCTCGATACGTTTAGCAATCAGTTCAACTTTCTCTGAAGTTAATTCTGAAACTAAATTATTATTATTTGAAAGATTTTCAAAATGTTGAATCTTCTCTAATAGTTGAACGTTTTTCTCAGTCAAATATTTAACATTATTGTTCGCACAAGATTTTTCTTCATTCATCTGAATTATTCTTGAACTCCTTCTCGGCTTCTTTAGCTCTTGTAGTCAGCAAGTCTCACATTTGAAGCCATAATATCTGTAACTGAATAACATTGATATGTCAGAAGATTGTGTGAGGATAGAAATCCAATGTTCAAGGTTGGTAGCTTGGTGAAATTTGACTCAGAAGTGACTTTTGGATGTTGAATTATGCAGATGTTCTTAAAAAATGTGGCTGCAACTTTTTTCTGGAGTCAAATTAGGCCTCAAAATTGCCCAAATTAGCTTTTCCTATTCTTGAAACTGTAGATCTTGGTTCAAGCTTCAACTTGATATATCATAGGCCTAAAAACGACGTACCCGTAAAAAGTTATGGCCTCTAGAAGTAGTGAAGATCATAGATGTAAAACTCCTATAAACTCGAGTTTGAGTCCAATACACTCGAGTTCGAGTCCAATACACTTGAGGTTGTAACCTACAGACTCGAGTTCGTGTCCTATAGACTCGAGTTTGATTTCAATAGACTCAAAATATTTTTCTAATGACTCGGGATTCATAGCCTTTGCGATAATAATAGATCTAGGTGTATCACAACATTAACACCCAAATATCTTTTATTGAATGATTGAATTTGCTCTCAACATGAAATACAAATATGAAAATGGCAAACTCTTTAAAAAATTCCTATTGAATTTTCTTGTTTATACTAACCTAATATCTAACTATCATCTAAGTACATGATTGACCCTAGACTTCTATACTTACAATTATAATTGTTTTCATCTCTATATATTTGTTCCTAACAATCTCCCCCTTAGAGATGAAAGCAATTTTTAATCAATTAAAGCGTGAACTTTACACAACAATTCTAAACAAAGTAAATGTCTTCAAGATTTTAAAAACTTAATCTTCAAAACATTTCTCTTTTCTTCTCTTCTATCTTTGAATCTTCAAAGAAACTTTCATTTTCATTGACTCTCTCTGATCTTCATATCTCTTTTTCTTTGATTTTCTCTTTTCTTATGAATAGACTCTCCCCCTTGAATCATGAATAAACTTTGATTCTTTTCCTTGATCAAATAAAGACAACATATCATCTGTCATCTTGAACTCATCTACAATTGTCACAATTGTCTTCAGTAGTTGTTGTAAATGTCTTAAAAATATTCAGCAGTTGGTTCTGAAATACAACGTTTCTCCCCCACATGATGATCATAATAATTTTGAACATAATGAAAAATCTTCAGAGACACAGATGCAGTGAAATTACAATTGCAGACATGAATACCGACAGAAATACAACAACAATTACAACTCACAAATATTACAAATTTTCTCTCTCCCCCTCAAAATGAAATCCTCTCTTTCAAATATGTCCTCTCCCCCTATTCTGAACAAATTTATCACTCCCTCTCAAATGGATCCTCTCTCCTTACAGAAACAAACAAAGTCAAAGCTTTTCAACTTGACTTGAGAAAAATGTAACACATCCATTTATAAGTTAACTAGTCCAGGTCCACATAGGATTCCTGTTTGCACAATAGACATAATCTATGTGACCTACTTTCAGTGCTGGCGTGATGTTATTAACACTGGTAGGATTTCCAAATAGTCATCGTGAAATCCTTTATCATGAATGAATCACTATTATTTGTTCAGACTTAGTCTCTTTGGACTAGTAGTTTATAGTCACGCAAAGTGTTAGACTCGATGTGTCCTAATAGTGTATATAATCAGCTCTAGACACAATGTGCTTCAAATGAAGTGGGAGACCGGAGCAAATGTCTTCCTTGTTTCAATATCAATAATATCCAAATGATATATCGATAGAAACGAGCAATATCTCTGTGATTATTGAAACACAAATCTTTTGAGAGATAACAGAGTGGTTGGTGGGGTTAAGTGCATGCGTCACTGGGTCCATGACGTCTTTTTCAATATCAAGCCGCCTAGGGCTTCATAGATTATGTGGTTTACCCAGCAGACACAGTGTAGGTAGGATTTTATTTTCTTCAAATCCTTTCTCAACACTCAGCTCTCAACATTTTTCAACTAAGCTCCCTCCGGCTCACTTTTGAGAAATAAATTCAATCAGCTTTACAACAAAAGCATGATCTGATACACCACCATCTCCTTTCAATATATCCCTCTCATTTGCATTTTATCTCTGCTTGACCCTGTCAGTATCCCGTGATAACTGACACTTCTCAACTAATAGACCTAAAGAACCCTTACCCGCACAAACTATAAGTGGTTTGCTTCTTCGGTAGGTCTTCCGGTTCTGGTTAGACCATAGAAGCGATATTTATGCTTATCACACAAATTAGGTGCAAAATCGGAGTCAGCAGAAATATTTTCTGTAACACCCTGCTACCTTGGTTGGCAGCGACACGTGACGAGTGCGGAAGCGTAACCATAATTATAACGAACGACCACTATATGGACGTTTTCGAAATATTACGACATTAAAATTTAAAAATGTATTAATGTTTTACAAAATGAAAGGAATGAAGTTCGCGTAATACAGAGATTCTGAAACATAATTAATGCGTCCAAAAATAATGCAGTCAAATCTCCGTTAGTTTTCGAAATATGCATGCGACTCCATGAAATGCGGAAGCTTGAAAGTTGGTGTATCCGAAGGCACACTTGCCTTAATTACCTGAAAATACATACTAAAATACGTCAACAAAAATTGTTGGTGAGCTCATAGGTTTACGCGAAAAGACCAGTTGTATGGACATTATCAGATGAGTTGAATTTATAAAATCATAAATTCCGTGTATGTATTACATAAACCATCATGCAACCGAAGCTTAATTAGAATGAGTTTGCCCTGTGCAGTATTCCCATACGTAATACCGTGTGTTGAATATATATGCACTCGCTGTTAGCCGAACCGAGCTAACACGAATGGGGGACATGACTCCCAATAGATCTATCCACAATATACTCGCGCTTACAAATAAATGCAATTAACGGTTCATGATATAAGGGCTGATGGAATCCGAACATGTAATACATATAAGAAATAAACAGTTTTGATGTCCATATGAAAAACAGTGCATGTATTTCCACCCCAATAGATAGTGAAAAATAGGGGCTATGAAGACTCACCGAACTTGTGATGGCAAAACGACGCGCAAAAATGCAAAAGTGCGTTGTTTGATGGGTGATGAAACCGGAGGTGTTTAACCGAGTCCTAAATGATGATAAGGACTTAATATCACTAATATATGATAATATGTATATTTATAGATTTTTATGTCTTAAATCACCCAACATTACAAGTTTATAAATAAGATTTGCTTAAAACGTCAAGTTTATATATATATAATTTTCCAGCTTTTTCGGAGGTTTTTCGGCCTACTTTGAGGCTGTTTTTGACCAAGCTCCAAAATGTTTTAGACTTTGGTTTTCTAGGACATTAAACTACTATATACAAAGGATTTTTAGAATCAAGAACGGCCATTTTTCGAGTTGTTTAGGTTGGTGAAAAATCTCGTTAAAAACGCTATGTTGGCCATTTTTGAGCTGTCAAACTTTCGGTTTCTCAAATAATTTCTGGAGGTCTTAAACTTCAAAATAAATTATGAAAAATTGCAGATCTATAGCTAAGACATAGATCTAACTTTTGAGACAAGAATCAACTCATTTCGTTGAGTTATGAATTAGTTATGATTTTTCAAAGTCGATACAAATATTCTGCCGAAATTCTGTAGTTTATAAATTTAAAACAACTTATGATTCTTGTTGTTTATTTAAAGACAACTTGTTTAAAAGCCATAATAGTTATAAAACCACATATATAACACATGTTTTCATCATATTAACATGCTTATAATGTGTTCATATATTCATAAACACATTTAAAGAAACAACTTAAAAATAACAACTAGAAACTTATAAACTTGAGTTTTTATGAAACTTGTTGTTGTAGGTGATTATATATATTATGCAAGACTTATATAAACTTAAATATATGATGAAATAAGTTAGTATTTACTTACTTTGATGTATTTGGAGTATGAAATTGAGAAGAAGTTGGAACTCTTGCAAGATTTGAACCAAGAACACTAGAAGTTCACCAAGAACACTTGAATTTCACCAAGAACACTTGAATGAAAAGGTTTGTAGTGTGTGTGTGTGTTGGATCCGGTTTTGAGAGGAGAGAAAGAGATATTTTGGTGTGAAAATAATGAAAAGGAAGCCCTCTATTTATAGGCAAAGTCTTGGTCTTTCAAATTGAGGTGGAGTGTAAGATCATGTTGAAATGAAAGGAGAATGGGGTGTGAAAGATTTGATTATGAAAGGTTATGGAGTTGGGAAATAAAAAATTGAAATCAAATCTTGGGTAGTACTACCCTATGACCAGATTTTTATGGATTATTTTCATGTATTTATATATATATTTTTTTTTGTATAAAAGTATTTAGAATGTATTCTTGTATTTCCCTTTTCTTGTAAATTCAAAAATACTTTTGAATGCATTGTTTTAATGAATTGTTTTAGTCTTGCATAATTAATGTTAAGTAATTGTATTAGTGTATGATTAGTGTCACTAATCATAATTTAATTATGTACTTAGTTGAATTAATCCCTCATATCGTAAATTGATCGGATTAATTGATTTCCCGATTCATCGCACCGATGAATTTGATTCTAATTGAGTTGAATTTTCTAATAAACCTTGTTAATCACTTGATTAATTTCTAATGACCACTGATTAGGCTATAATTGACTATTAAATACATATTAGGTCATTGTTGCTATCATGGTTTAGTGCCGGATGTTACAGTCTCCCCCTGTTAAGGGAATTTCGTCCCGAAATTAGCTCGTGTTCTCCACTTCTTGAGTACTTGAGAACAGGTGTGGGTATTTTTCTCGGAACGGATCCTCGCGTTCCCACCTAAACTCAGGACCTCGCTTAGAGTTCCATCTGACTTTTATTATCGGGATCCGGCTGTGCTTTAGTTTCTTGACTTCGCGGTCCATTATTTCTACAGGTTGCTCAATAAAGTTCAACTTATCGTCTAACTCCAGCTCGTCCATGGGTATAACGAGTGATTCATCAGCCAGACACTTCTTAAGATTGGACACGTGGAAGGTATTATGAACGTTATTAAGCTCTGGGGGCAGGTCGAGTCGGTAAGCTACCGGGCCAATTCTTTTGGTGATCTTGAATGGTCCGATATAACGAGGATTGAGTTTTCCTCGTTTCCCAAAACGGATTACGCCCTTCCAAGGCGAGAGTTTCATTGGTACTCGTTCTCCTAATTAGAATTCAAGGGATTTTCTTCCTACATCTGCATAACTTTCTGACAATTGCGGGCAACTTTTAGTCAGTTCCGCAATCGTACTATCCTTTCGGTAATTTTGTGAATGATCTTAACGCCAATGATTTGGCCGTTTCCCACTTCTTCCAAATAAATTGGTGATCGACACTTTTGCCCGTAGAGGGCCTCAAACGGAGCAGCTTTAGTACTTGAGTGATAGCTATTGTAGTACGATAATTCCACTAAGGCAAATAAGTATCCATTACACAGGCTCTTAATGTACGTTCTAGGGTTTGGATCGTTCTATTATTCTGACCATTGGTCTGAGAGTGATATGTTGTACTCAGGTCCAGGTTTTTATCCACAGTTGGCTATAATAATTGCCAAAAGCTTAGCTGTAGATCTGCTATCCATATCAAAATGATTATAATAGGCACTCCGTGTCCGGAGATGACTTCCTTGAGGTACGTTTGGACTAGCTTATTCATCCTGATGTTCTTCTTGATTGGTAGGAACGCGCGGATTTTGTTAGGTTGTCGACTATTACCCAAATGGTTTCTGATGGTTTATCTTAACTTTGGAGCGTGTTAGGAATTTTCTGACCGATTTGGCAAGTCATTCTTCATGATAGGCCACCCGTATAGTTTCTTAAGGTCATGATACATTTTATTGGATCCGGGGTGAACGACATATCTTAATTTGTGTCCTTCATCCATAGCCAGCTTTCTTATTCCACCAAACAGAGTAATCAGATTCTATTCATGAATTATCGATTTTTATTAGCCCTTATTCTAAACTATTTATCCACTTGTACTCTTAACGGCTTAGCTCCTTAGTTTTCCTCAGGTGATAACGAATTTTCACGGTTGCCATTACATATTAGTTCCATCCAACGGTACTACTTTGTATTCGACTCTTTCTGGTTCAAGATGTGTTGGAGGCTCTTATGGTCTGTGAATACAATACACTTCATACCGTACAACTATTGTCTCCAAGGATTAAGACTACTGCTTCAAGATCCAGATCATGTGTTGTGTAAATCACCTAGTGAACCTTAAGTTTTCATAAAGTATAAGCTATGTCCCTATTTTTCTATATAAGCCCATTGTGTGAAGCGTCACAGTAATCTATAAATTTCTCGTTCCTCTTAAGTATGGACAAAATAGGCGCGCTGCACAGTTTGTGCTTTAATAACTGGAATGATGTCTCCTGATCCTTGCTCCAATCATACTTAATGTCTTTTCGGGTCAGTTTTGTTAGAGTGCTGGTGGTCTTTGAGAAAATTGCTTATAATAAGTGGCAAGTCTTAAGGACTGTCGTATCTCTATGGGGGTTCTAAGAGTTGACCAATTCCTGATAGCCTTGATCTTTGCGGGGTCGACTTGGATTCCTTTACTATTGTTCACGTGACCGAGGGATTTCACCTCTCCTAACCAAAAGTCAAATTTAGAAAGCTTAGCATATAGTTGTTCTTTCTCCGATAATTCCAGAATCAGTCTTAAATGTTGCTCATGCTCCTTCTCGTTTCGTGAGTAGATTAAAAGTCATTCATGAATACAATCACGAATTTGTCTAAATAAGGTTTGCACACCCGATGAGGTCCATGAGTACCGTTGGGGACACTGGTTAATCCAAACGGCATTAATAGGAATTTATGATGACCGAAACGGAATCTGAAAGCTGTCTTTGGAATATCTTTCTTGTGAACTCTAACCTGATGATAACCAGACCTAAGGACGATCTTCGAATAGAAGCTTAATTCTTGGAGTTTTGTCAAACAAGTCATTGATCCTTGGAAGTGGGTATTGGTTCTTTTAGCTTATTTAATTTCTCGGTAATTGATGCACATCCCGAAAGTTCCATCCTTCTCCATTATGAACAAAACTGGAGCTCCTCCAAAGCCAGGAACTCGGTTTGATAGGCCCTTTATCTAAGAGCTCCTATAGTTGGTTGGACGATTCTTACACTATTGATGGGGCTAATCGGCATGGTGCTCGAGCCACTGGTACCGCACCTGATACTAGGCCTATTTTTGAATTTGACTTGCCTCGATGTTGGGAGTTCAGGTAAGTGTTCTGGAAAAACTTTGGGGTAACCATAAATAATAAGAATATTTTCGAGCCGCTTTCCCTTTGGCTCCCTCTCTATCAACACTTCAGGGTCCTAATGCTAGAGATGATGCTTACTTTGGTATTTCTTGCTTTGCGTTGGACGGTAAGGACCTTCTTATTGGCTAAAGGTATATGAACTATGTTCTTGTTGCATACTATTTCCTCACGATTTTCGATAGCCAATCCATGCCTATGACCACGTAAACACTTCCCAGTTTGATGGGTATCATGTCTGTTTCAAAGAGTCGGCCTACTAATTCTAAGGAGCATCCTCGACTTATATTATTTGTCTTAAGCTTCTCACTGTCATCAACCTCAATAGCATAAGTAGCACTTAATGGAATTTATCAGCTTCGTGAACTTAGTGGATATAAAGCTCTTATCAGCACCAGTATCAAATAGTAGAAATGCATAAGTGGTATCTAATGGGGTAAGAGGATAAGTCTACGGGTTTGAAATTTCTTAGGCAGATAGTCACAGCTTTATCTATTCCTACGCAGAGTTGTAGTTAAAACTTAATTCCTCATAAAAGTTCTTGATACTTAATCTTTGTATGTGATATGGTCAAAATTTTTTGATAAATTCTTAAGCCATATTTACCCTAAGATATATCAGATAGTAAAGCCTAGATAAATACTATAAAATGGTAGAAGGGTACTAGGTATGAGATGCCTCTGGGGTTTCCTCGTACTCCAGAGTGTTAAGTCGTTGGGTTAGTTCTGCATTGCGGGTTTTGTGCTCCGCTAGGCGTTGTCACAATTTGTTGATTCCGTCTGGTTGAATCGCCTGTTTATTCTGGTTGGCCTAAGGTCTATTGGTGGTTTGCATTGCCTACTGCTTAATCCTTGCAAAGATCTCACTGACCTCTTGGTGGATTTTGTCGAAATTGGAGGTCAGGTCTGGCGGCCCTTGCCACCAACAGAGACATTGTTTGTTACGTAGGTTTCTGGGTAAGTGTCGGCACTTGAGAGGAAGATGGTGTTCTGACTTCAAACTGGATTTGGATCCCCTCTTCGTTTCTCCACTCTTGGAGAGTGTGAGGCATCCATCCCCACTGTCCTATGCTTGCCCGTTACTACTGCGGCGGGCTTGGCTGATGGGCAGGTACCGGGATAGACTCCCGTTGTGCTAGTCACATTTCCCTAGGGGTGAATTTCGATATGTTATTGTCATCAGGGTCC
>JAANYP010000079.1:0-17130 GCA_020465985.1 Centrapalus pauciflorus | reverse complement strand
TGTCATCTTTTGCACCGCATACGTACTTCTTTTACAAACGAATCCAAGATCAGAACTCAAATTTTGGATCGATGAATATATATTTTCATGCCGACAATTTCAACCCGGCCATGGCCATGCACTTGGGGTTAGTATTAGTTACCTTTTTCAGCTAATGTCGGTTCTGTCAGAACTCAAATTTGCATATTATATTTTAGGTTAATTCAGTTTGATCCTCTCAAAATTAGAAAGAAACATTGCGGCTTCAATTCATCAACAACTTTCTTTCCATTTTAATTTTTTCTTTATATTTTCAACAACATATACATAACTTAACAGTCTGTGGACTCGATCAAGATGTTATTTTTACATGCATGGTTTGCATCTAACAAAAAGATTTTTATATAATTGTTGTTATGCACTATGTACTCGTAATAATTAGGTATGTGGTGAATGAATAATGTGACCAGGGAGATTTTTTAATTTGGTACAAATTAAAAGGGAAGTAGGTGACTTCATTTATGAGAGTTTCGTGTGGTCGAACGTAATATATAGTGTGAGTTTTTCCAGGTTTAAATTTATGTGACGTACGCCAGATTCAAATATTAAAAGGTTAAATAGTACTACATAGAAAAAGATAAATGTCTTCATAGAATTTGACAAAAGAAGAAATCAAGAATTGAAGATGCCATCTAGAGTACATACATATACATATATATGAAGACAACACCACTGATCTGATTTCAATTCATCAACTGTTTGATTGTTTTCTAACAAAACTATATATATGATTAAAATGTAGTTTTTAATTTTTTATTTTTAAGAGTAAATTACATAAATGGTTCTTGTGGTTTATAAAGACTTATGGACTTGCCTCCTGTCGCAAATTAAGTACATAGATGGTCTCTAAAAATGAATTATTGTAATATTTTTTTACCATCAATTATCTTTCATTATACTTGGTGTTAAATCCAAAAGTATGATTGTCATTTTCTCCATCAAAGACCATTTAAGTAATTTTCCAATATAATTTGTGTCTGTAGTTGTATTTTCATTTTTCTTTTTGTTAATTATGTATTATAATTTTCCTTTGCATATACATGACTTTCTTAATGTTCAAGCAAACGATTCTAAATAACAAAAACTTAACTGAAAAACAAAACATAGAATTTCATGAGCAATAATAAACAGTGATCGAACGAAACCTAGAAACCAATTAAAACTAAACAAACACATACATATAATAAATGGATTGAAACCTTGAAATCAAATCAAGACAATAGCTCATAAGAAACCCAAATATGAAATATGGATCTCACAAGAAATGAAGAACAAGGTAAAAAAAAACCTGAAACTCACAAGAAACCTAGCAAGCCTTCGACAAAAAATCGATTTAGAACCCAACAAGATGAGTACTTTTGGAAGCATTCATTGAAAAAGAGTCACTCAAGTGCCAAACCAAAATCAAGATTTGAGATGAGATGAGACAAAGAGGAAACGAAAATTGAAAAACAAAATTAATAGCTTCAATCATGGTTCCAACGATGACAAATTCAAAATCTGATACGAGAGGATCAAGAACCCTAAACCTCTGCTCCATCGATCATAGGTAGGGACCCTAAGCCCTCTTGAGCCTTCGTCGAATCTGGAAGAAACTCTCGATAAATCCTTCATTTATGCGACAGGCGAAGTCAAAAGTTTGTGCATCATGGTTCCCTATAAACCTTTGTCAAATCTTGAATGAATTGAACCCTCTTGAACGTTCGTCGGTAGGGAACCCTACCCCCCCCCCCCCCTTTTTTTTTTTTCCAATGAGAGCCTTCATTAAATCTAGCACTAACTCAAGACAAAAATCGAAACGAAACGCAAACGCTGGTGGAAGGTGACGAGAGGTGGATGTGAGTGTTCATGACAAAATGGGTGGCGGCAGAGGGGGGAATGGATTAACGAATGGGTAGAGGTGGAATCTTTAATTTTAGTATGAATCACCTTTAATGAAATATAAATAAATTAATCATTAAATAGTAAATAAATAAATAAATAAACTTGAATAATAATAATAGTAGAATTTTTAAAAACAAAAAATTTTGCTAAATATTTTCATAAATGATCCATTTAAAGGTAAAAAGACCAAATTCCTTTGGATTTAACACCAAAGGTAAAGAAAATTAAATTGAGAGACCAAATGTGAAGACCTCCCCTTACGGGGCAGTCCTCAGAGTCTAGGTCTCACATCATGCAATACGATATCAATCATACTAAGATAAGGTAATTAATTGCGGAATTAAAAATTACATGTACATACAGATTAGGATTTAAGTTATACAGATTACATATTTCAAATTAAAGTTATAAAAGGGCACAAGTCTAATCTAATCATTACATCATAGAATCATATCAAATCTACCCAAAACCACAACAATTGCTGTCTTCCAATCAGTACCGAAAGGTTTTGTTGTGTAGTGGTCTATGATACTTCTGTCTTGATCGTTAATAGACCTAAGAGCTAGGTCCAGCAGGTGACTTTCCTTTGCTTTTTCCTGTAAAATTATCATGTAGCAACTGTAAGCAATGCTTAGTGAGTTTATAGATTTCAAATTAACATGCATGTCAAGCGGATCATTAGTCTAGCGTGATATGTCTTGGCTGCCGCTACAGCCCTCATGATTGAGACATAGAATCATAGAATTGGATGATGTTCAGGCCACACTCACGCTTAAATCGTGGGGATCAGCCACATACTGGGCTAGCTACCAGTAAGTCAATATGGCGGAACATCGGAAGTCATTACCAAGTCCATAAGAACTGGTGAAATAGCCAGATCTAGAACAATAGACCATCAAGGCTAATCAAGCTGAATAAATCTATCAAATGTCTGATCAATAATGAAAGCTTAAGTCATAGAAGTCATGATAGCAATGAATCATAAAGCAATGTTTGAAGAAGTCTTAAATGCAATATGAAATGATAATCAAATAGCTATCATGATCCACTGGGCAACACCGAACCATGGTGTGCACAGGTTTCAATCCAGCTGATAAAATGAATGTCAATAAATCTATCATCAACAATATATCTCAACCGGAATTTAAACATGTTCAATCTGAATATCTATAACTCACGGATCTGGGGTCTTTATCAAACAGATGTAAAATCTGCCACCTGAGTTATCTCAGGATTTTATCTTTGTCAATCTGTTCTCTGTAAGTCAAGTCTTTGACCCGCTTTAAATCTTTTAAATCTTTGTCTTTATGTTCAGAATTTCACTGAACCTGTCCAGAATTATCATGATAATATCATGTCAATTTCATCATCTTAATCTTTAAATTCTTGAATTTTATCTGATTCTGATAACTGATATTCTTATCAATCTTTCATTTATTTATATTCTTTGTTTCATAATTTCTCAAAAGCTTTCTATACATATATATATATATATATATATATATATATATATATATATATATATATATATATATATATATATATATATATAATCATTTATTTAATTAAAAATATCTAATTTAATAATTGGATTCGGATCCATCCGGATTGGGGACCCGGATTCGGATCATCCGGATCCGGACCAAAGTGATCCGAATTGATCTATCCAAATTAGGACATTTAGGACCGAAATTGGGATCATCCGAATTTGAGCATAAGTCCGAATTAGGATCATAATCGAAATGATCACCGAATTCGGATCATTCAAAATCCGAAATAATGTTGTCCGAATTTGTGAAGCATCTGAATTGGACACATCATCCGAATTCGGTTCCAACCGAATTCGGACTCAAGACCTTGAATTTCCAGAAAATTGTTCTTCATGTTTTTGAATATTATTCATTCGGATTTTTTCAGATAAATTCCCAAAAACCCTTTTTAGTAACATGCAATGAAATATATTGATGTAATATCATTATCTGAGTGTTTTTATACAATTTTCCATATCAATAACACAACCAATTGGTCAAGATCGTCCAAAATAAGCAAGTTTTTGTCAAGAACATATTTTTTTTTCATAAAAATCAAAATTTCTTGCTTATTTGAACGATCTAACCTCAGATTTTTGTTTCTGTTTCATCTATTATCTTAAATTCATCATAATCTACAAAATTCTTATACATGCAACCTAAAAATTTCTCCTTTTAATTCTTTGGTTTCGGTTTCTCATAAAACCGAACCAAACAATCAATATATGTGAATTTTTAAGTAAATTTACCTCAAATTTTGCAGATTCTTGTTGATTGTTGCTAATTGTAACTCCCTTTTGTATTGATTCTTCAATTACTTGCAAAATTTATGGATTTCTTGGAAATCTTCTTGATGGTAAGATAGGAGAGAGAGTAGAGAGAGAGTGTGTTTTCAAGTTAATGATCTTAATGATCATTAATTTGATTTTTATATCCATTTAGTTATATTAAAATTTTAACCCACTATACTTTTGTATTTTACATATCTTTTATAATTTAGTCATCTTTAATAATTAATAACTCAAATATAATTTAGGTACATTATTTCATTCATAATTAAATTACAAGATAATTAATGTAATAAAATTACATTACTTGATCAAAATACTGAAATTATGACTGGACCAAAAGTTAGGTTGTTACACCAAAATGTTATAGAAATTCGGTATTAGGGACCATCTATATACTCACTTTACTATAGGGGTTAAATTCGTAACTTTTTTGTAAATCAACGGGACTATTTGTGTAATTTACTTTATTTTTAATTTGATTTATTATATTTATTATTTTTAAATAATGCTATATTTAATGCTATGTGATTTAATTAAGGCTATTTCTTCATGCACCACCTCTAATTTCTCATACACCACATCTATGCATTTGACCTATAAATACTTATCTTTTGATTGGACAAAAGAGTATAAACAAATAAAATATAATGATGAGTTATGAAAAAAATGCATGTTTTAGGTCAATTGTAGATATAAATATGGTGCATGAAGTAACACCCTTTAATTAAGTGAACCCTATTCATTGATGATCAAATGATTAATGATATTTCCAATTAATGAAGAGCGCATTATGAGGTTTGTTTTGGAAATTGTAAAAACCCTTTTAGAAAAAACAAAAGAAAAGACTGGAGACCGGAGAGAGACATAAAAAGTGCTCCTTTCTTTCGTGAAAAAAAAACTTTGACTATTTGAACCTTTTTTATGTTTTCTTGAACAGCAAAGAGATTACGAGACGGAGCTTCGGTAATGTCATTACCCCCAAAACCCGACATCTCGAATATATTAAATAACTAGCATGATGCTAGAAAAAAGTACATAATCAAGAAATTACAATAACGAAAGAGGATAAGAGTACCATAAAGACCACAACAAAGACGTACATTTGGCCCTAAATTTTAACCCAGAAAACAAATTTGCTTGCACCTCGTCTTTAATTATTGAGGCTGATTGCCTCACACCGTTGAAGATCAAATCATTTTTTATGTGTTATTTAAATCTCACTTTATAACATCAATGCTTACATGATTTTATTTTTAATGTATTAAATAATTGTTATACATGTTAAAATTTTATAAATGTCAAATCTATTCCATAAAAAAATTAATTAAAATAAACCAAAGCATTTGATTTGATGGGTTTGGCACGTTAACAAAAAAAAGTCTTGGGTTTGCACATCATATTAAATACCTTTTGAAAAATCCCATTGGAGTTGGCTGCTCTAAGCCTCTAAGGGGGAGAGCATTGACCGGACCGCTTTTCCAACTGGGCTATTTGATGTGAAAACACATTCCTGTTTCAATAATTGAGAGTAGCTAGGAATCTTTTCTTTTTTATAATCTTCGAGTTTACTAACTTTTCCTCCGCTTTTAAATATCACGTATTTTTAATTTAATAATATATCTAAAAAAGTTTTTAACAATAATCAGTAATTATCATACAAGTAACGAGACATATGTTTAATTTATCGTATGCCTAATAATATATATACTAGTTTATTACCTGTGTATTACGCGAATATTTTTAATATATATAAGATATAATAAATTAAATGGTAAAGAAAAAAATATTATTTTTTTTTAACAAAACTATCACTACAAAAAAAAGGCAATTGTACACGTTATTTTTACACGCTTTTAGCAATTGCGTAAAAAAGTGTTATGTTTATTCGCACTTATAAGAATGTAAAAATTAGTTACAATTATAAGTGTGGAGTTTTTATACTCAAATATGTGTTTTAAAAAAAGTTTGCAGATATAAATGTGGACAAACTAATAATTTGTCCACGCTTAAAAGTATGAAAATTAATTTGTCACATTTAATTTGTCCGCATAAGAGGAAGCGTGACAAAATTGAGTGTGATAAATTTATCTCTACACTTTCAAGTGTGAAAAAATTAAAATTTGTCCACACATATACATGTGAACTTTTTTCTTCATGATTTTAAATGTGGTAATTAGGATGATTTAGTATATATTTTCACGCTTATTACTGCAATAATTTTAAACACATTTATAAGTGTAGAAAATTTACTAAATTTTTACACACTTTTAAAAACGCGTGTAAAAATGATGTGAACAAATGACATATTTGTTGTAGTGATATATATATATGAATAGTAATTAATAAGTTAAGGGAGTAATTTTGTTTGATTTGATTTGAATTTAAATGTAGATAATATTAGATTTGGATAGAATTAAATTAAATTTCTTTATATTTTTAAAACCATAAAAGTCACGTGTCGATTCATGGTGGGATTCACAAGAGAAGAGTATAGTTACTCTTTTATTAGTATTTATTATAGATTTACTGCTTAACACATAATGTGAGATTTTAACATGTGTCATTATGTTATCATTAGATTGAGTTTTAATTAAACATACTGATCATTAGTTTTTCTCTCTTTCAATTCACATGTGAGTATGTGTATTGTATTACTTTAACAATAAGAAAAAAGAATACGAAAACATAACTATTAATCAACCTTTTTTGTCATTCCAAAAGAAAACAATCATCAAAGAACATGGGTGACACCTAGTTTTCTTATCTTTTTTTATATATATAAACATTTTAGCCTGGAAAAGATGATGCAAATATAATCTAGCTAGCAACTTAATTTGGGACTCACGAAATTCAATGGCTACTTCCATAGTCTCGGTTTTCTTCTTTGCCCTCCTCCTTTCAAGCACCATTAATGCCAGAAGGCAGCCTCCTCATCTTATCAAAGACTTCCTATCTCTTCAAAACCAAGCTCGAGCCGCCATTCGAATGCCGCCATTGGTGTGGGACAAAGGGCTAGCACTTTATGCACGCAACTACGCTAAGCAGAGGCAGCACGATTGCATGTTAAAGCATTCGGACGGGCCTTACGGGGAGAACATATTTTGGGGGAGTGGTAGCAGGTGGAGGGCAACTCAGGCAGCCGCCACATGGGTGTCGGAGGGGCGGTGGTACAACCACCAGTCGAATTCATGTGGTGGGGGGAGGGAATGTGGGCATTATACGCAGATTGTTTGGAGGAGAAGCAAACGGATTGGATGTGCTAAGGTGATTTGTTTCGGGGGAAGGGGTGTGTTCATGATTTGTAACTACGATCCCCCGGGAAACTATATTGGTGAGAAGCCTTATTAAACTAATTTCTAGATCGATCTTCACCAATTTAATATGTACGTGTAGGTTTTATTAAACCATGTATAAATTAATTATTGTAATAATATTGTTAGATATTTATTAAGATAACAGTGAATTTCTATTAAAAAGAAATGTGGTATATGTGTACGTATAGTAGGTTTTAAATTCTTCAATTATTTAAGTTATGCACATTTTTCCAATGTCAAACATTATTTTCTTAATTTGTATTACCAATTTATGAAGAATAGGCCGGTTTTAGAATATCCACAACACACGTACCTCAACATTTGTTTTTTTAATATATTTTATATATTAAATTAATACATACTAATTTATATTTTTGACAAGTGATTTGCCTATTCGAAGGAGTTTAAATAGCATAAACCATTGTTAATCATAAAATGAAATCTATGATAAACTATAGATCGAGGAGGTATAACTTAAAATTTAAAGTGTGGACTAGTTGAAAATAGTTTATTTATGTGTATGCCAGTGTGTGTGTGTGTGAGAGACGAAATAATACACATCATTAGTGTAGACCTATCTGTCAGGAATTTATCAGCCACAAACGTTTGTGCCCTCAAAGGATAATGTTGGAAAAAATTTAAATGAAGGAAATAAATTTCTTACATGGCATGTAAGAAGACTTTTGTTACAATGGAATGGATTTAAATGAAATTTTAAGCTATTTTAACCGGTAATAGTTACGTATGACAGTAAAAATTAAAAAAATAATATAAAAATTTATCATCTTTTCATCTTTTTTATTCTTTCTATGTTGGTAATAAAATAAAAAATGAGTAAATTTACACTGAACTTCATTATCTATTTTATTTAATTAAAAATCAAGACTCTTGTCATACAATAGAAAGGTTGTAAACTCATTTGATTTCGAATCAATCCATTCCAACATATCAAACACCTCATAAGAAAGCGTTTGTCTTAAGGAATTGAATTTGAATGAATTGGAATTTAATTTGTAGTATATATTAGTTGATAGTGTGGAATGGTGTTTAAGGTAAGGGTATAATTATGGACGGACCTACATTTTGGGAAGGGTAGCCCGTGCAACGGGTCCCTTCCCCAACTATCTCATTTCGTAATGTAATTTTTATTTTAAATTTAACGTGTGCAACCGGCAAAAATTTACTTGTACAACTTATATTATTTTAAAAAAAATCTAAGTGTGCAACTTGATTTAAAAAAATGTATACCTCAAATGAAACAAAAAATTAAAAGTTTAATGTATAAATAACTAAATAAGTAATACAAATATAACAAATAAACCAAATACTTTTATCCAAAGTTAAAACCAATAATATGCAAATTAAAACCAGATCCCAATTATATTTGAGCCTAGAGAGTTTGTATTTATTTGGTTTAATTACACTTTAATTGTTAATAGTTGATCGTATGTTTTAATAAATATATCGATGGATAAAATTTCAAAATGAGGTTATTGAAAAGTGATACTAATGAAGGTCAATTAAATGATTTTAACGAATCTGATAACATCACACAACCACAAACACAATCATAACCTTCAAATCCTTCAACCCGATTATAATTGGCATGCACGACTTTAGTGTCATTCCGGTAGACCACAAATTTTAAATTATTAAGCAAACTAATTAGAATATTAGATAATTTTCTATTTAAATTATAAATATTTATTTGTTACCTCAGTCCGACCAATATACTCATTTGAATTTTCAAACCGCGCACGATGAAAATTTGTGCAACGGGTCCTCTCGATGGTTGGGTCCGCCACTGGTATAAGTTGTGAAATGTTAACGATCTAAATTTTCTTATAAATAGTTAGAAATAATAGATTCCTTTAACCGTAGATTTTGGTGGAATGTAAACACATTTTTGTTCATTGTTTTAGTAATCCAAATTTCAAAATTTACTATAAACAAATTATTGTTCTTTCAAATACATTCACCGAGCCAAACATCTTTTAAAAGTGTATGTTTATGAAATGAAAAATACTAAATATCTTAAAGCTTTTTGTTATGTTTGTAATTAAATTAAAGGGTGCTACTATTCTCACCCCATAAATGTTTATTTCTACCCCATCATTATTACTATATCATTAGAAATCAGTTTTTTTATAATTAATTAACCAATAGAAAAATGACATTTTTATCATTTCACTTTTCAAGGTCAACCTAACCCTTTTTCTATCCCATCATGGGATGTAAATAGACTACCCCATAAAATGTTCTCGTGATACTGATGAGTATGCATGTTACTATAGGTTATGTTACCATTTCACTTTTGAAGGTCAACCTAACATTTTTTCTATCGGTGTAAATAGACTATCCCATGAAATGATCTCGTGATTCTGATGAGTATGCATGTTACAATCATAGGTTTAAATGAGTCCTAATTTGGAGTGACGTGTTAAATGGGTCATCGACCTAAAATGATCTTTTTAGGCCTTTTTTTATATTCTTTTAAGAGTAAATTACACAAATGGTCCCTGTGGTTTGGGGGTTTTTGCTCTTTTCGTCCCTCAAACTTTTTTTTTGCACTAATGGTCCCAAAATCCCAAACCTTTAACACAAACGGTCCCTCTGACTAACATCCGTTAAGTTTGACCGTTAGAGAAAGGGGCAATTCTGTCTTTTTGTCATTCAGGGACCGATTATGAAATTTTCTATAAACTTTTTTAAAAGATTATCATTTTTTTTGTTTTTCTTTTTTCTTTTCTATTTTCTTTTCTATTCTTTTTTTATATACAAAAATCAAAAAAACTAAAACCCATCTTCATCTCTTTCAAGTCTCATCCTCCTATCTCCTTCAAATTGACGGCTTTCTCTCGATTTCACTTCACCGACGCCTCACTTCGGTAAACAAAGGTCTGGAAGAAAGAATAGAGAAGAAGGTGGTCTTCGATGGTGGCGCCTCACTTCTGGAGTTCTCAGTGATGGGGTTCTCACTTCGGTTAATGGATTTCTCAGTAATGGGGTTCTCACTTCACCGGCGGCTCACTTCGGTAAACAAAGTTCTCAGTTATGGGGTTCTCAGTATCGCCTCACTTCTGGAGTTCTCACTTCACCGATGCCTCACTTCTGGAGTTCTCAGTGATGGAGGTTTTTTACGGTGGTTCTCTTGAGCAGGTGGTCTTCGATGGCGGCGGAGGTGGCTGTTGGTGGAAGAAAGGATAGAGAAGAAGAAGGTGAAGAGAAAGAGACAATGGATAAAAAGAATGAAAAAAACCCTATCTTATCATACTCCTGAACACATATTCATCTACAAAGTTAAACCCAATTTGT
The DNA here is from genome assembly GCA_020465985.1 of Centrapalus pauciflorus. Classification (NCBI taxonomy): domain Eukaryota; kingdom Viridiplantae; phylum Streptophyta; class Magnoliopsida; order Asterales; family Asteraceae; genus Centrapalus; species Centrapalus pauciflorus. Next base: position 6,258 of record JAANYP010000079.1, on the reverse strand, counting down.
TCATTTGTTTTTTAGATTTGGCTGTTGGTTTGATTTGTTCCGGTCATGGTTATGAGTGTTGTTGATTTGGTTTGATTTTTAAGGATTAACATTAGACTTTCTTTTTTATTTTTCATATTGGAAACATTCTTGTTGTTTAGTTTGATTTTCATGTTGATTTTGTTTGGTTTGATTTCACATTAGACTTTCTTGTTGATTTAATTTGATTTCATACAAGATCTATAAAATTTTCTTTGTTTCAGTGTGATTTTGATGGTGGTAGGCCGGTGGTCGGAGGTGGCGGCCTAGGTGGTGGTTATTGGTAGCACTCTAGTCAGAGGTGGCCTTTGGCGGTGTTTGAAGAACACATATGAACATTCATAACAATAATGTAAAATTCATAACAAAAGATCTTATGATGAATTAATGATGAATAAATTTAATTAAAACAATTTAATAAATAAATTATAAAATATATTTATGTTTTAAAAGTTTATAGAAAATTTCACAAATGGTCCCTGAATGACAAAAAGACAGAATTGCCCTTTTCTTTAACGGTCAAACTTAACGGATGTTAGTCAGAGGGACCGTTTGTGTTAAAGGTTTGGGATTTTGGGACCATTAGTGCAAAAAAAAAAGTTTGAGGGACGAAAAGAGCAAAAACCCTCAAACCACAGGGACCATTTGTGTAATTTACTCTTCTTTTAATCAGACCTACTATTAAACGATAATTAAGTCAAATTTTCGACTATGACTGTATGAAAAAAATACTGCATGGTACCAAAAAGTAAATTATATGATAGCTCGCTAAAATTTTAAATGTGGATTCTAGTTTCTTCCTTCTTTTTTTTTTTCCATTGATAATGCAATTTAAATATATTGATTATTAATACATATGATTAGCATCATGGTCTTCGCCTTATTAAATATACAATAAAAATAGTTTTTCGAATGATTTTAACCAAAATTTAGTCATTTTTCAATTTATAGCTTTCAGGGAAAAAAAACAATGGTTCTCATTAAAAGTGAAAAGTTATTTAGATAACAAAGTTTTAGTTTTAAGTAAAAATTGGATGGGGTGATTATAAAATAATAAAAATAAGGTAGGTGTTAGAAAAGTAATAAAGAAAAAATGAGTATTAAAAGTAATATAGAGAGGTGATAGAAAAGTAAGAAAGAGTTAAGAGCCTATCAAAAGTTATACTTAAAAAAAAAAAAGAAACGAAAATTTTAAAAATTGTTGTTATGTAAACAAGTTTTATTTTTTAAAAAAGGTAAAATGGAAATTTTGAAAATTTCTATCTCACTTTTTTTTAAAAAAAAAAAATAAAAATTTGTTTATTTAATAACAATACCTTAAATTTTCATTTCACTTTTTAAAATATCACTTTTCATATCATCTTTTTTACTATCCTATAACTCATCCTATATTTATTTTTAATCTTTTATTTCTCTCACTTACTTTTCTATCACTTATCCTATTTTTCTTACTTTATAATTACCTATCTCATTTTTTAAGGGTTTATTATGAAATAAACCAACACGTTTTCACGTTTTTTGCGTTTTCGTACCTCCATGTTATTTTTCTCATAAAAGTCCTCTAGTTAATTTTTTTTGGTTTAGTGAAAAATGAATATTAGAACCCGGTTTTTCAGTCTCTACAACCCCGGTTTAATAATTAAAACCGGGGTCTAATAGTCAAATTTCATAAAACTAAAAAAAAACACTGAGGGACTAAAACACAAAGACCGTGAAAACATGTTTTTTTTCGTAATAAACCCTTTTTTAGAACTTAAAACTCCATCATTTAAACAAGTTTTCTCTTTTCATAGAAATTATTGTTTTTTCTTGAATACCATAAGCTGAAAACTAAATTGAAAAATAACTAGTTTTCGTTTTATTGATTCTAAAAACAACGAATAAAAATATTTTTAATTCATCTATCATTTTTTTGTTATTTGTTAATGAATTTAGTTTCTTAACATTTTATACAACTTATGACATTAGCTACTTAGCTAGCTTTCAAAAACATATGGTACCTCGATCAACCATCTATTATATACTATAAATTTATTATATACTATAAATTAATTTTTAATTCCTTCAATTTTTTATACTTGAGTTTATCCTAAAAACATACCCAAGTAGTTTGTAAATAGCCACATAACTTTACTCGTCACTTGTATGTTATATCTAAGGGTGGCAATTTGAGCTCATTCAAGCAAATGGGTCAAACGGGTTGACGACCAAAAGTCATAAATTTTATATAATCTTAAAAAAAATTTTAAAGAACAATTTTTTTAATATAGCGTTTTATAAATTTTCATATTTAAAAAAAAAAATTTATGTTCTATATTAGTTTTTTACGGTAAGTCCATTTAACTGTTCGGCCCGTTTGACCCATTGGGTCAAGATTACCACCCCTAGTTTTTGTATCCATGGTCATAACTAAAATTTATTATAATTTCCCTATTCAATCCTCGACCCTTTATTTATTTATTTTCAAATTTGCTGCTTTTTAATTATTATATGTGGTTTGTAATTTTGTATGCCTTTGGGCCTTCGATATAAAATTATTTAGGATAGCCCGCCCCCACGTCACATGGGTTTTACTCAATACAGCTCTGCCTCAAGGTGGGCCCACATCCACCAATGCATCGGCCTTTAGCCCTTTACAATGCGAAAGTGTTGATAATTTATTCAACTCTATTTGCAATATATGTTTTTAAAGTTTTTTTTTTTTTAGTTTCCTAACTTAAATTACTTTGTCTATTGAGTAAATTCATATTGCGACTTACAGATTTCGTCTATGCCACATTCTAATTGTGTGAATGATTTCTAATTTTATAAAGCTTGCTAGCTTTTAGTCTCTAAAACTAATGATCGGTTAGTCTTTCGATAAGTTCAATAGTATTTTTGTCCTTTAACCGTAAGGATCATTTCTTAATTTTTTTAAAAATTATTTAACTTTTTATTATCTTTACCATTAGTTTTGATGTTTTTATTTTATTTCTTTTGATATTAGTTTTTGTGGTTTTATGTTTTATATATAAATTTGTATTTTAATAAGTTAGTAAATTTTTTAATCACTTTTTTATATTTAATCGGTTTGTGTAATTTTACAATTTTTTTATTTGTTTATGTAATATGTAGTTACAATAAAATTTCAAGCGCTTTGTCATTTATATATTCTTTAAATAGCTTGCAAAATTTTTTATTTTTTAATTTTGTTTATGTTAATATATGTTTTAATAAGCCTTAATTTGTTATCATTTAATTACCCTCACCAAATTTTTTTATTCATTTAATATAAGTACTAAAAAACGACTAACAATTATGACTTTAGCTTTTAGCAAACGTAAAAAATAACCAATCAATCTAACATTCAATCTTTCTGATCGAAAAAATATAAAGGTTTATCGATTTTTCGATCGTTTAAATAGAAAATATGAATAGTTCGTCTGTTAATCCGTTTGGGAAAATTAAAAATCAGAATTGTACGTCTTTTTATCGATCGAAAACTTTAAATTTTAGATTGGTTTGATTTTTGATTTAATTGAACAAAAAATAGACGAATAAATCTAATTTTAAAGTTTTCAATCGAAGAAAAGACGTACTTTTCTGATTTTTAATTTTTCCGAACAGATTAGAAGACGAACCATTCATATTTTTTATTTAACCAATCGAAAAATCGACAAACAATATGTTTTCTCCGATAAAAAATGCTGAATATTAGATTGGTTGGCCCGTTTTTATGTCTGGTTAAACTAAAAGTTGGAATTATTAGTATTTTTATAGTAATTATATCAAAATAAATACAAACATTTGTTGAGGTACTTACATGATAAAAAATTAAAAACTTATCAAAGGTATATATTAACATAAACAAAAATACAAAATACAAATTTTCACAAGCTATTTAAAAACTATATAAATGATAAATTGAAAAATTATTGAAACTGTATATGACATAAACAAACAAAGAATTATAAAATTATGCAAACCGATTAATAAATATGTATATATGATTAAAAAAACATAAAACCTAACTAAAAATACATATCTATATATAAAACATAAAAACACAAAAAATAATATTAAAAAGAATAAAATAAAAACACAAAAACCAATGTTAAAACGAATAAAAGACAAAAAAAAAATAGTTAAATAGTTATAAAAAAATTTGAAAGATGGTCACTTGAATTTAAAAAATAAAAATAAACTTGAACTTCACGAAAGGTTAACCAACTGTTAGTTTTAGGAACTAAAAGCGAGTAAGTTTCAAAAAGTAATGACCATTCATTTAATTAAAATGCTACAGTAACAAAATCTGTAAGTTGACTAATACCTAATGTACGATTTTGTGTAATTTACTGTAATTTATTTGATAGTATTAACTAAAATGTACGCATAAAATTTTTTCAAAGTCAACGTTGAAGTCGAAATTGAAACCTCCTTTGAAAACTCTCAAGGCACAATAACTAATCCACTACACCACCAACCCACCCCTATATATGGCGTTAAGTATGTATATAAACTTAAAGGGTGTTTGGATTTGCATTTTAAAAAAGTGATGTAGCGTTTTGAAAACTAATAATCATATAATAGTTGTAACAAAAACTGCTGTCGGAAATGTAGTGTTTGGTTTAGCTTCTGTTGTTTGCTATTATAATTATCAAATAATTTGTTTTTAAAGTATTTGGATTTGCGTTTTTACTTGTAAAATGTCCAAATAATCACTTATAAGCAAATAAGCTATATTTTTGTGAACTTATGAAAAAATGTGGAAGGATTCAATCTAAACGCAAATAATCACTTATTAACGTATGCAATCCAAACACTTTAAATCAATGATTTACGTTAATGCAACGTAGTAAGCTAATAATCACGTTCATTACGTAAAACCAAACACCCTCTTAATAGAATTACAAACGTTTTATCATGAGTTAAACATTTTAACTAATGTTTATTTTAAAGGATACCTACACTTATATCTAATCATTATATACTACTACTAATGTTTAAAGGTGAATTCAAGCCACAATCTTAGTTGGAATAACACCTAATTGTGAGTTGTAATTTTTTTAAGTACCTAAATTTATTATTTTATAATTACATTTAATGAAAGTAGTTGTAACTATAAACTACAAACAATTAGAAAGAACATTAATATTGATTATGAATTGTATTTTATAATTATTATGAATGTAAGTTAAATCTCATAAATTTTTGTAAGTTAAATGATAAAATCTAGGATTTGTACTTTACTATATTTGTATTGAATTATATTAATTATGATTTATGAATTACTGGTAATGATTCATTGGAAATTTATGTGTTATACTATATAAACTATTACTTTCTATTGAATATTGATATGATGATTGACTGCAAATGCAAATGTGAAATGTAAAATGTTAAAATTATAATAATTATTGTTAATCGTACATTTTATAAAAACTATTGATGGGAAAAACTTACTGAAATGTGGTAATAGCAATAAGGGAAAATTTGCAGCATGTTTTTTTTATTAAGTTCTCCAATTATTTTTTTGCTTGATAAGTCCATTAACCAATTAAAACTCATGAATTTGGTGTTTTTTTTTTTAATAATGTTATCGGTAACCTGTTGAATGGGTTGTAATTGCTATAATTTTATGGTTTTTTTGGATCAAGTCCCTCAACCAAATTATTTTGCTTTATAAATCCCTCAACCAAATTTTTTGTCTCATAAAACCCTCAGCTTGATAAAACTTATGAAATTTATTGTTTTATCAATTTAAGTGATTGTTTGATTGACACTGGATGACACATATGTTACACATACGTCGACAGAAAAATATAAAATAGAAAGATAGATCAAAATAATTTTTTTTATTTTTTAAAGTTTAGTCGAACTCATTAAATATGTACAAAAAATTTTGGGTCTACACAATGTTAGATCGAAATAACCATTATTTATGTTTTTGTATCAAACAAAACTTATGTACTGGAAAACTAGATTTTTTTTAAAAAAAATTAGTATTTCAACCTATCATTTTGTTTTATGTTCTTTTATGTTTAACTAGTCTATATTAATGCATTTTCAATACACAAAAAAAAAAAAAATCAATTATAACGGTTTATGATTTGTCATATCTTTTACTTCTTTTAACGAGTTTTTTCAATGTATTTCTTGTTCTAAACACGAAATACTAGAACTTTTTAAAAATATTATTGTTTGGACTTATCATTTTTCATTATTTCATGACATAAATCCTCAAAAAAAAAAAAGTTTATG
>JAANYP010000078.1:232291-298568 GCA_020465985.1 Centrapalus pauciflorus | reverse complement strand
CATGTTCTGTACTTAGCCATTTTTCTGAAATCCTTGAACAGCTTGAACATACAACAGGCTGAACAAAGACAGTTTACTCGTCCAGCCTGGTCTGATGGTCCATTCTTCATTCTGCTCATTCTCTCACAATGATTTACAAGACATTGTCTTGTAACCTGCTCAGCTATTGAAAACAACCTGTTCCTACATAGTTGAACAGGCTGAGGGAACAGCTTGAAGAATGAACAGCTTGTGATGACTCTGCTCATCACAGGTTTGACCAACAGCTTAGACCAACAGTTTTAATTACCTTTCTTCAAACTTAAGTTACTTAATTTATGTTTTTATTTAACTTAATTACTGAGGATAATGTGGGTTACGTGTGTTAGTGATTAAAAAGGGCTCAAGTGGTCTGACAAACGGTCTGACATGGACAACCGTTCCGTTTTCCGTTAACGACTTTTTCAAATCAACCGCCTAAATCTTTCTCTCTCATACACAGTCACATTCAAATCCTATAAATACATCCTACTGTTTCATCTTCGTCTTCCTCACTATTTCCAGAAATCCTCAAGAACCCTAAATCGACTAGGTGTCTTCTGCTTCTCTAAACCCAAATCCTTCACAAATGGCTCATAGAAATAACCCCTTCCTACCAGTGTTTGTTGGTGATGATGTGCAGATGCATCCATCAGTCACCACAATGCTAACCATCAAACCAACAAACTACATTGCCAACCTTACAATCCCCAAAAACTATGTGGGGAAAGGTTATGATCAAATGGTGGAGTTTTTGCAAGTTCATCCGTTGAAATATGCTATGACTGCTACTCCTGGTGTCCTGTACCAGGAGATGGTGTACGAGTTCTGGTACACTTGTGCCTACAACCCCAACACCAAAGTCATCATGGGGACTATTCTCAATGGGACTCAGTCCATTGAGATTACTGCTGATCTTCTCAGGGAGGTTCTTCATCTGCCCATTGCTGAATCATACGACATGCTCCAGCCTGAAAATGAGCAAATGGGAAATTTGCTACGCTTCTGTGGTGTAGCAGAACCCAAAATTGGAGCAACGCTGTATAGGATGGATTTGTCTCCTTCCTACAGCTTTCTGTTTGCCTCGGTGATGATGAGCTTCAGTAGCAAAGTTGGTTCATTTGACCAAATGAGCCGTGATGAAATCCCAATAGTCCTACAGCTGGTGGATGAGACTCCAATTGATATGGCTAAGTGGATCTTTCTGAATCTGAGGAACCTGGTGCAACAAGAGCCCAGACCAGCTGCTGTTCGATACCCCAGGTTTCTGAGCCTCATATTCAGACACATTTGTGGTAAGCACCTGTACAACTCTCAGCCTTTACTTCATACTGCTGCATTCCCTGTAATAGGGAATAGAGTTTTCTACACTGCTGTACTCCCAAATGAGCCTCCTCTGTCCACACCAATGAGGAGGTTGTTAGGATTGGTGGAAGGACCCTCTGCTGTGAGGGTGGATCCAGAAGCTGCTGCTCCCACGAGAAAATCCAAAGCCAGGTCCAAACTTGTTAAGAGGACCCTGGTAACCGCTGAAGCTGGGCCTGTGAAAAAGAAGGCCAAAACAGCTCAGTCTGAGCCTGAACCCTTATGAGGTGCTTTTACACCAAGGCACTGCTGATGTTGAAATGCATATCCCATCTTCCAATGATGAGGTGCTTTTACACCAAGGCACTGCAGAGGGAACCCCCACTGGCCTTCATGAGGATGTTGCAACACAAGCAGCATCTGAAAGGCCCTCAACATCAACTCCTTCTCCTGATGATGCAGCTACAGCCGCTGCTGAGGGACCCTTTGACCCCTCCAAGCTGGGCCACATTACTTTTGCCCAGGCTATGGAGCTTCTATCAAATGTTCCTCTTCCCTCTCCATCACATCCTCATACACCAGCCTCATCATCATCTTCTCCATCTACCCAATCTAAACAGTCCACCCATACACTTCCATCTCCTAAAGACCTGCCTTTGAAGGATCAGCTTTCACTGCTGACCAACAAAGTTGGTTCTTTAGAAACTGCTATGACCTCTCTACCCTCTGTTATTTCAGACTCTGTGTCTGAACAGCTTAAGGGGTTCTTTGATTCGTTCAAAGACTCCTTCCCTACCACTCCACAAACAGATAATTCTCCACAGCTGTTAGCACTCACTGCACAGCTGCAAAATGTGTCCACCTCCCTATCCTCAATTCTTTCACTACAACAGGACTCTGTGTCCTCAATGACAGCTATTTCTCAACAGCTGTCATCTCTCCTAACTTCTTGCAACACTACTCTTCCTACTACTTTGGCCAGCTTGAACAACCTCATTAGCTCCCTTTCCAATTTTGTGTCATCAAACCTTGCTGGTGTGCAAGATTCTCTCGAATTACATCTTGCACAGCTTCAAAGTTTGCTGTTCACCGAGTCTGATAGGGAAAACATTGTTAAGCTGACCTCCCTTGCTGATACACAATCCTCTTCTCTTCAGTCCTGTCTTACCCAGCTTGCAGAGGTAAAGGACAACTTGGCATTCTTAGTGAATAGCCTTGTTGGCCCCAGGCCTGCTGCGAAAACTGCTGGCAAGCCTGATGACTTTGTGTCTTCAGGCAGACCGAGTGTTGAAGGTGCTGGTCCATCTCCTTCAAAGGGGGAGAAGTCGTCTGCCTCTAAGACTAAGTCTAATGGGGAGAAAACTTCTTCTCCTAAGGAGAAACCAGTGCCTGCAGCACAAACTGGTCAACAAGCAGGAGCTTCAACAGGTACACTGGAGGGTGCCTCCCATGCTGCTCAGCCTACTCAGGTTAAATCTCCAATCCCTGCTCAATCTAAGGGGGAGGAATCTATTCCTGAGGGCAGGCCAAGCAGCAGAAGGAGGCATCTGATCTTAGAAGAAGAAGAAGAGGAGGAGGAAAGTCCTGAAGCTGCTGTCACTACAGCAGCTAAGTGTAAAGAAATAGCAGCAATTGATCCTCAAAAGCAGAAAGCAGCAGAAATCCAATTTCACAAAGCCAGGGCCAAAGAAATGGGTCTTCCTATGCATAAGTATTTTGAGTTTAGAGAAGAACAGCTTCAAGCCCTGGAAGCTTTAAGAAAAGAAGAAGAGTCTGCAAAAGCTGCTAAGTCTTTTGCACTTCAAGAGGCAAGGAAAGTTAAAATGTCCTCTCTTGTTGTGCAAAAGAAAATTTTAGAAGCTGCTAAGGGATCAGTAGAGGAAAAGGAAGCTGAAAAAGAAAAAGGTGCTCAGGTCTTAGTGGCCAAAACTTCAGTACCTTCTTCAAGAGCTCAATTTCACTTTGACAACCTGGCAAGAAGAAAATTTCAAGATGTTGCTGATAGAAGGCTTGCTAGGGAGGCAATTGTAAAAGCTGTGCCAATTTCAAGAAAAGGCAGTCACTGGAAGTTAAAAATAACCAGAATGGGTGCAGCAGGCCCAGAACTAGAAACATATGACTTCACTAATGTTGCACAAATGGGGTACAGAGAATGGATTGAGCTGGCAGTTGCTCTGAGTGAGTCTAAGTCTGAAACTGCTAAGACTATCAGAGCATATGTAAAGAAGCTGATGGAGAGAGTGAAAAATCTTGGCCTGATCTCCAAAGAAGTTAGTGAAGGTGTCTATGTGACACAACCTAAAATAAAGGCCAGAAGGACAAGGAAGGACACTGAGATGGAACAACTCCTCATCCTGATAAAACAAGGTGACTATGCTATTGAGATGAAAGGAGTTGATCACAGCCTGCCTAGTGGAATTGAGTTTGAAGACGGCAAGATCATTGAAGAGCCTGAGCTGGGGGCATTCTTTGTGGATCCTTTAACTCAGAAGAAATGCTTTCAGAGAGCATCAAATCTGTACAAAGTGGATCTGAGACAGCTTGTAGCCTTCAAACTTGCAGTTTCATTCAGGAAGTCAAGCAGGTGGAGAGCAGCAGTCTGGGATCAGCTCAGAGGCTGTTGTGAAAGAGGTGAACTTGAGGATCCCAAGTTTATGATAATAAGAAGTGAAGTTCAAGAACTTGAGGATACTAGAGAGGAACTTGAAAAGATGTTTGAAGGTCCCCCTCCAGTGTGATGAAGTCCATCTACCATCTGGGTAGGTGAAGAATGGAAGCTGTCCATCAGTTGGACAGGCTTACCATTATCTGTTCCCAACAAAAACAGTCCAATGTACATTAGTTGTACTTTATTTACATTTGTTGTAATTTTCTATGTTACATTAGTTGTAATATACATCAGTTGTACTTTTGTAAGAACATGTGTTGTTCGAATGTAATCAAAAATCAGTGTATATATAAACTGATCTTTTACTTTATGTTGATGTTGTAATTTTATTTCAACAAATGTACTGTAAAAATATATAGTGACTTTTGATAAGGCCAGCTTAGACTGGTTATTGCAAATAAGGGGAGATTGTTAGGCACAAAAAGGCCTCAGTCTATCCTGTTCTGCATCTGAGGGGGAGATTATTAATCAAACCTGTTGATGCTTTTGAAGGTTGAATTTAAGGCCTGTTATATGCCTTATTGAAACCTGAAAAAGATTTGCAATATCATCCTAAAGCTGTTCTATGTGTTGCATGTGTTGCAACAAAGACAGTTTTGCTCAAGCTGTTCAGTCTGCTGAACAGGTTGGGCATAAACTGTCTACGCTGCTCTACACTGATGAGCAGCTTGGGCAGTTTACAAGTGTTCTGTTCTTTGTGAACAGAACCTGTTCTTTGTGAACAGAACCTGTTCTTTGTGAACAGGCTAAACACTTTATGGAATGTGTTTCCAAGTCCTCATGTATTGTTTTTCGCTGCAAGATCAGTTTACAAAGTCGAAGACAAAGTGGAAATCAGAACTGCTCAGCCTGCCCAAGTTGTTCTGTTACATGAAGACAAAAGGTTATTTGAAAAAGGGTGACAGACCTTTTTCTTATATCAAAATATCCTTTACAAAGGAAGAAAGACGCAAAGTTGACATTCCTTATTTGGTTAAAGGCAATGCAACAGTAGACAAAGTGAAAAGACAAAAGTTCTGCACATGTGAAGACAAGTCTGCTTTTCAGAAAAGTGCAGAAAAGGTTATGTTGTCTTTTCAACAAGACTTCTCCTTTTTCATTTTGTCTAATGAAGAAGCTTCACTTAGATCCTCTGAGTGGGTATAAAAAGAAACTTCCAAGGATTGATCGATCAAGGCAGAAAAAGCTAAGTGCTGAATCCAAGAGTGAACGTGCATTCAAAGTGTGTCTTTCATGCATGCAAGTCAGCTTGAATAAAACAGTTCTCAGTGTATAAGCTGTTCTTATTCAAGTTGTACCTCAGAGTCTTGTAAACACAGTGAGTGATTCTTAGTGAGTGTATTCATTGTAATTAGTTTAAGTAAGTTTTAGACTAGTTAAATATATTGTTGTATCTGTCATCTCAGCTTGAACCTTTCCGCATTCAAGCTTGTTTGTAATTAACATTTGTTAATAATACATACAAACATTGAGAAAATTGTGTGTAGTTTTTGAACTGCTGTATTCATCCCCCCTCTACAGCTTAAAGCTATACACTTGGGATATCTTTTGGGACCTACAAACATTTTGTCCTTTTTTCAAATATTTTGTCCTTTTTTCAAATATTTAGGATTTTTAAAACCAATTCCTTGTTTAGAATGGTAAAACATAGTTTCTTTGGGCTGATTTAAGTGAATAGTTTGTTCTCTTTGACCCCTTTTAAAAAATGCATCGTCAAGGGTCTTTATTCGTGAGTACAAACTTATCCTTTCTTCTTCAATCATTTTGTATTTTTCTAAACTGTCTATATTTTCCATATTTACCACATCTAACTGTTTTGTAAGTACAGAAATTTCTTCTTTTAAAGAGAGTTTTTCTTTTGATAGCGTGTCCATGCAAGATTCAAGATATATATTTCTATCCTGAACATCTACTTTTTCTATTAACATCTGTTTTATAACATTATGATTAGTTAACCACTTTGAATTATATAATTCAGATGATTCTTTTGAAGTTTGAGCTTGATGTTCAGCCTGTACACACTTTGCAGTTTCAGCATTCAATCTAGCTTGTAGATCAAGAATATGTGTGTGCAGTGTACATTCATTATCTTCAAATAAATTATTTACATGTGCAGGAATGTAACAGGAATATACCTCATTTGTCTCAGAACCGGATGTAGAGCATTCGGGATCGTTAGTTGTGGTCATCAGACATGCTGGTGGATTTTTCAATGTCTCCCCCTCAGCAGCATGATCTGAATTTTCAGCAGTGGAAACAGCACAGTTCTCCAACCCAATACGATCAACCATGTAACATTTCTTTCCCTTGTCACCTCGTCGTCGGTGTCTTCAGCATCCCAGTAGTCTTCCTGGGCGACGAGGGCTAACGCATCGGTTCTTTTCTTGGCGGCCTCCAGTTTCCTCTCGTAGTAGCTGACGTCTCTGTCAAAGTTATTCTTGCACTCCCGAGCAAAGTGGCCCGGTTTACCACACTTGTAGCAGAGACGCTCATCTGCGGCTTTCGGCTCGTCTGCTCTCGGCCGTTCATCTCTTCTCTCCGTCGGCCTCTTATCGGCGCGGCGATTCTCTCTGCTGTCATCTCTCCCTCTGTCCTTTCTTTCAGGCTCTCTCTGCTCATCTCGGTGGGCATCCCTACAATCATCCCGTCGATCGTCCCGCCTATCATCCCTTCGGTCGTCGCGCCTATCGTCTCGCCTTTCATAACAGCGATCATCTCGATAGTCGCGCCTATCGTCATACCTCCTGTCGTCGCGATCATCCCTACGGTAATCGTCCCTGCGATAATCATCGTGTCGTTCATCCCTTCTATCATCAGAGTACCTCCGCGGACCGGTGTCATAACGGAGTTGATTGTTAGTCTTGTTGGAAAACCGTCGTTGTTGGAGACGGTTGGTCCACAAGGCTATCTGTTCCTGTATAGAAGCCTCTTCCTCATCAAATTCCTCACGTGGAGGAGAAGCATACCTGCACTGCGATGACAATGAACCTGGAGCAAAGGAAGGTGTCGGAATATTCTTGTTGGTGATCAAGGCGAGTGAATCATTGGGTTTCAATCCGGTGTTGGCTGATAGCAGTAGAGATGCCAATTGATTCGCCATCAGCTTTTGTTGATCTACATCCCCTTGATACTTCTTAAGCTCCTTAAAGACGACGTTGATGGATACCTCAGGAATGTTCAGGACTCGTTTTGTGGCCCGACAAGCAAGCTGTCACTCGGGGGCTAAGGCGGCAAAGAACTGGATGTTGATGTCATCCCTGTCCTTCTTTATGTGCAGTTTGTTCAACTCATTCAGGACCGCACAGAACCTTGTAAACGTGGCTTGCAGAGATTCCCCGTCTTTTGCGCGGAATTCTGTAAACTTAGCCTTGGCCTCCTCAATCTTGGCCCTATCATCAAGATCTGCCCCCAGCATTTGAACTTCCAATTTGTCCCACATTTCCTTGGCAGACATTTTGCTGTCGACGCCAACCAGAATGTCAGTGGGGAGGGCCTGATAGATCAAATATTCAGCCCTCTTATCTGCATGCTGCCTGTCTCTCTCGGCGTCATTAGCCGGTTCTCGTTCAACTTTTGAAGCTAGGACAGGGGGGTCAGCCTCAGGTCGGGCTGCTATCTCCCGATAGCAGATGACGGGACCTTCGGAGATGGACTGAAGCATTAAATTCCCAAGCGGTTGCATTCCAACGAATTTAAGGAACCGGATTTCCATTGTTCATACTCATCTGGATAGAGAACAGGTGGTCTGTTCTCAGATCCGAGTACGAGAGCTTCGCGAGACATGATGATGGGTGCTGAGTAAAGAGTTAAGATCTTAAAGGTGGAAACTTGACACGGATGGGCTGGACTTAGGACGAATAACACTGATTTCGGATGGAAAGGTAATTCGGATGGACTGGGTTCGGGTGAACAGTAATTCGGATGGGCTTTGGATTCGGATGAAGTACTAATTCGGATTTAGACCTAATTCGGATGAAGACCTAATTCGGATGGCTTGGATTTCGGATGAAATACGGATTCGGATGGTGGGAAGTCTGAAGGACCGAATTGGGAGGAACCGGATTCGGATGAACAGTAGGACTTCGGATGGAAATGAGGGAACCGAATTCGGATGATACGAATTCGGGTGAATAGTGGACAGGGCTAAGGAAATGTCTAGGTAGGGACCAAATTCGGATTGTCCGAGTTCAGATGGTTCGAAATGGATATGGTCCGAATTTGAAATTTAAAAAATTGAAGCACAAGTCCACAATGGTAAAAATGGGAATGCCTGATCTGAACTTCGGATGATCCGAAGTTCGGATGGGACCTTAGTAGGGTCCGAAATAGGCAGATAGGAGGTCCGAAATTCACCTAAGGTTGGTCCGAATTGGACCGAAGTGAGGTCCGAACTAGGATGATAATTGGTCCGAATTGGGCTCCTAAAGGGTCCGAATTGCTACAGTAACAGATCCGAATTACAGCAGGTTTTAGCAGATTTCTAAGGCAGAACTGAGCAGAATTCGATTTTATCAGATTTAAAGCCTAAAAAACATTTCTAAATGATTGATAAACTATTTAAAACACTTTGGGTGATTTTAAAATAACTCAAAACACTTAAAAACAGTAAAGAACAAGCTAAAAAACCCACTAAAAACCCATTGTTTTGAAAGTTTTAAAAAACTCCGATTCTTGATGATTTTTTATGGAAATATGGAAGTGAATGAACTCGAAATCAGTATATGATGATATGGTGATGATTATAAGACTATAATAACATAAGAAACGCAGAAAAACAGAGAATAAAAAGATCTAACCGATGGAAAAGATGAAGAACTCGAAGAATAAGAAGAAAACCCAGCAGAATCCGAAAAATGCAAGTTGAAATCCACCTTTTGGGCTCTGATACCAATTGTAAACTGTGTAATCCCGTAATATTATCAGCACCTTTATAATCTTTATCAAATCCCAAGAAGAACAAAGTTCAATAATTGAGAAATGATGAAGAAGACAATATGAATATAGAGAGAGAATGCAAGATGGCGGCTACAGTGTATTCAATATATTCCAACCGTCAATTACAATGTAACCCTAGGAGCCTATTTCTAGGCTCCATTAATTAACTATTGAGCATTGTCAGCTTTGGCCCCTAGACTTTTACAAAGAAATAAATTACAAGGAAATTAAAATACAAGGAACCTACTAAGTAAATAATTATTACAAAACAACTCCCTATGATCGAAATAAAATGTCTAACACTTTATACCCAGAATAAAAGTTGCATCTCCTAGATCCTTCATAGCGAAACATCTTCCCAACCAATCTTTTAGACTCTGTAATGTTGGGATGTCGTTTTAATAAGTGATATGTCATCGACATATAATACCAGGAAGACTACAGTGCTCCCACTGACCTTGACATATATGCAGGACTCATCTTCGCTTCTAGAAAATCCAAACTCTGTGATTTTCTCATGAAAGCAAAGATTCCAGCTTCGAGAAGCTTGCTTAAGTCCATAAATGGACTTCTGAAGCTTACACACTTTCTTAGGATACTTGGTGTCTACAAAACTTTCAGGTTGTGTCATAAACACATCCTCTGCCAATTTCCCGTTAAGGAAAGCGGTTTTGACATCCATCTGCCAGATTTCATAGTCATGAAACGCAGCTATGGCCAGAACTATCCTTATGGATTTAATCTTAGCTACCGGTGAAAAGGTTTCCTCATAGTCAATCCCGTACGTTTGAGTATAGCCCTTTGCCACCAGCCTAGCTTTGTAAGTGTGTACTTTCCCGTTCATATCCGTTTTCTTCTTGAATATCCACTTAAAACCCACCGTTTTTAGACCGGGTGTGGGATCAACCAAGTTCCAAACTTGGTTGCAATACATGGATTCAATCTCGCTATCCATAGCTTCCTTCCATTTGGCTGCCTCAGGGCCAGATATCGCTTCCCGGTAGTTAGCTGATTCATCTAAGTCGACTAGTGTACTATCACTAATCATATCATCCTGTTCAATAAGGAAACCATAGTAGAACTCAGGAGGATTGCTAATTCTACCGGATCTGCGCAAAGGTAAGGATATGTCATTGGGTTCAACAGGCATCTCAGCCTCATGTTGATGGTCAGTGTTTGCAGTTGGTTCTTCATCGGTAGTATCTTGAATCTCATCAAGATCGATCTTACTTCCACTGTCCTCTTTAGATATTATCTCCTTCTCGAGGAACACTCCTCTTCGAGATACAAACACTACGTTTTCATGTGGTTTGTAAAATAGATATCCAAATGACTCTTGTGGGTAACCGACGAATAGACACTTTTCAGATCTTTGACTGAGTTTATCAGAGGTCTCTCATCCAATAAAGACTTCACAACCCCAGATCTTGATGTGACCAAGGGAAGGACGCTTTCCCTTCCACATCTCGTAAGGTGTCTTTGAAACTTTCTTGGTGGGTACCAGATTTAGAATATGTGCTGCAGTTTCTAATTAATAACCCCAGAAACTTACTGGAAGTGTTGCTCGACTCATCATGGATCGGACCATGTCTAACAAGGTCCTGTTTCTCCTCTCCGCAACTCCGTTGAGTTGTGGTGTTCTAGGAGGTGTTAACTGGGAAACTATTCCACAGCTTCTAAGATGATCGAGAAACTCGATACTAAGGTACTCTCCTCCCTTGTCGGAGCGGAGAACCTTTATCTTTCTGCCCAGTTGATTCTCTACTTCACTTTGATATCTTTTGAATGTCTCAAAAGTGTCGGACTTATGTTTAATTAAATAAACATATCCAAATATACTATAGTCATCTGTAAAGGTGACATAGTGTCGATTTTCCCTTTTGTAGCACATCGGAATGGCCCACGTACATCTGTGTGGACCAAATCCAATAGTCCTTCACCTCTTTCACACGTTCCTATGAATGGTGATTTTGTCATCTTGCCCAGTAAACAGGATTCGCATACATCATCCGATTTTAGGTCGAATGATTCCAACACTCCATCC
Source organism: Centrapalus pauciflorus (assembly GCA_020465985.1). NCBI lineage: Eukaryota > Viridiplantae > Streptophyta > Magnoliopsida > Asterales > Asteraceae > Centrapalus > Centrapalus pauciflorus. The sequence goes on along the minus strand of JAANYP010000078.1, from coordinate 287,598 downwards.
TTTTGGAGTTGGGCGATGCGTTTCTTGTTAATGTGCCCAAGGCGACAGTGCCACAATTTGGACTTATCAATTCCGTTAGAATCAATATTAAATAATTGGTTGTTATCACACTCAACAGTTTCATATATGCCATTATAAGGACAAGCTTTGAATATAAAAACATCATTCAAAGAAACCAAAATACTTCCATTATTATTATCAAAGCTGAAATTGTATCCATCCTTATATAAGGCAAACAAAGAAATGATGTTCTGATTCATATCGGGTGAATAACAGCAATTTTAAGCTAATCTCTACTCCTGATCTAAGCACGAGCTGGAACCTTCCGACTTTCTTCACAGGCGTGATCTTTCGATTCCCCATGATTAGGTTCAGCTCCCCATGCTTCAAGCTTCTACTTTCCCTTAGTCCCTGCAATACAGAGCAAACGTGAGTACCACATCCTGTATCAAGAACCCATGAATTAGAGATAGAAGTGTTATGGAGTTCGATCATGAACATACCTGAGGTGCTGGCCTTTTCGACTTTGCCGTCTTTAAGGTCCTTCAGATATGATGGGTAGCTTCGCTTCTAATGCCCCTTGCCATTGCAGTAAAAGCATACTGCTTCCTCCGGATCTTTAGTAGGCACAATACCGGACTCTGTTTTCCCTTGAGACCCTTTCTTGGACTTTCCTTTTGGGGTCTTCCAGGATGACTTCCGTTTCTTTGAGGCCTTACCGACAGTAAGCACAAGGGCCACAGGGGTCTCATCTTTCTTGATGCCCTCTTCAGCAGTTTAGAGCAGATTGTGCAGTTCCATAATTGACGTCTCCTTCTGATTCATGTTCATCTGATAGGAGAGTACGAACTGATTATAGATGGTGGGCAGTCCAGAAAGAATGATATTGGTGGAGAACTCAGAGTCAAACACCATATTGAGAGCCTCCAGCCGGTCGAAGTACCCCTTCATCTCAAGGACGAAAGTGCAGATAGATGTTCCAGGTTTTGGTTTGCAGGCCATGAGGGATCTTACCACATCAAGGCGCTCTTTGCTCGCCTTAGCCTCAAACATCTCTCGCAGCTGCTGATTCATCTCAAAGGCCCATGTATTCTCGAAGGCTTTAGCAAGCTCAGGAACCATGGATGACGCCATGATGCAGGACACTTTGTTTGCATCATCGTAATGTTTCTGGTGTGTGTTCATTTCCTCCTGGGTGGGATTCTCATTTAGTGTGGGAATTTGTTCATCGAGAACATACTCCTTGTTCTCGTACCTCAGCGTAAACTTGAGGTTTCTCATCCAGTCCACATAGTTCGGACCGAATAGTTTTTCCCTACCCAGAACGGAAAGGAGTGAGAAGTTGGATGTGTGGTTAGGAGCAGGAGTGGGAGTACCAGTAGAAGTAGACATCTGTGAGATAAAGTTTTAGTTAGTTTGAAGTATTCCTTAAACAATTTACCCAATTTGAATTAAGGCTAGGATCCATATTTTCGATTCGTTTTATGAAAAGGGTCGCCGTAATCACGCCACGAATTTATTTTAGGTGGACAACTCTTGTCGATTTCAATCTCTATGAAATTCCTAGATCTTTTGAGATTCATTGAATCTTATCAATGACATGTTAATCTCGGTTATGCTCAACTACTATCCGTGACTCGGTTGCCGAGGATCATGGACAAGATAGTGAAGCTAACAATGCAAAACTGCGTAAGACCCGGCACGGATCAGTCCGGGAATCGCGAGTCCTACATCACCTCCTAATTTGTCTCTCATTAGTGTGCCGGTCAATACACACGCTCCACTAACAGTGCATATAGGAGATGTGCATTTTTCATGGATTTGCATACTAAATCACTTTTGATATATCTAAAACGGGATTTTGTTTTAGTACTTTAGACTATACTTTTAATCTGGACACCATCCTATCAAAAGTCCTCGGTAGCTCCATTGAACGCACAGCGAAGCGGAGGAGGTAGGTCAGCGCGAAGCTGTTAAAAACCTACTCCTTTAGGGAAGCAGAGCGACCCGCCTTATACCTCGTTTATAGTTTGTTCACTATGGGTGAGCCGATTTATCAATTGACTGACGATGTAATTAGATTTAAATGATATATATATATATACATAATCAATAATACATATATAAACTTCTTTTAAATCTTAGGGGTTTAATTTTAAACTTTTAAAATTAAAGGGTCTATTTTAAACATTTTAAAATTCAGGGTATATTTTAAACAATTTAAAATATTAGGGTTTAAATTAATATTTATATTTTATATATATATATTTCGGTTTCAATATTTAAATAAAATAAGAAACATTTAATTATTAAATATATATATTAAATCCGAAACCTATATATATAACCATATAAATCCTCAAAATTTAAACCTAGGAAAATACAAGTTTATCCTAATAAATTATGATATTTTAAAACCTTTAGGACAAGCACTTAATTTAAATTAAGGTAATTTCTAGATAAATAGGATTTAGGATAAACCTAGAAAATCAAGCTTATCTCTAAGGCATGTTTATCTAAAACCCCAAAAATCAAACCCTTAATTAAATTAATAAAATCCTAAATTAATAAAATTATAATTTATTTAATATTTCAGATGTATCCATTTAAAACATTTTAAAAATCCGAAAATTTGAAGATAAATATGAAAAACAATTTTCAAAATTTAGACAATTAGTTTAATATTTAAAAACTATTTTAAGAATTAAATAATTATCAAAAACCGAATTTTACTCCAAAAATTTCGAAAAAAATAATTTTTAAATAATTTTTCGGATATATTTAATATTTAAAAATTAATTTTAAGTTTAAACAATTTAATTTAAAATTAAAAACACCATTAAAATTAAATCAAAATTCTGAAAATTAATCAAAACAAATTTCGAAATTTAAGAACAAGATTATCATCTCAAAATTAGTGCAAAGCTCGTTAGGTTAACCTGGCTCTGATACCACTGTTGGGTTTCCTATACCCTTGCTAGGTTAAATTAAAACTTTGCGGAAAATTAAATAACCTAACTATGCAAGAATATAAACCTTAAGGATCTAACCAAACAAGCTAAGCAACTAATTATTAAAATAAAGAGATGAATAAGAAAAACTAACCTTGAGAAAATTCGCAATTTTCTCCACGAAGAACGATTGCACGAACAGCCTCTGAATCGAGCAAGAAGCGTCTAAAGCAAGATCGGCTCTAGTTGTTCACACCCAATGAACAAAAGAAAAGATAATTATAAGTTTTCTAACCTCAGATCTCAGAGTCCCAAAACTGGTATCCCTTGTGATTGTTAGAGAACTTAGAATTGAATGATCGAGGAATGAAGCAGGCAGGGGCTGCCTATTTATAGGTTTTAGAAACCTACAAATTTTTTATCCCAAATCCATGTGGGATGGATTGGTGGCCGGCCCCCCTATTAGGGTTTAGGGGGTGCCCTGTTGACTATCAACTAATTGCAGTTTAGCCCCTGTACTTCCTCAATTAATTCTATTAGCTTCCGGTTAATTTATTAACTATTAATAAATTAACAAACTAACCCATTAATCAAATATAATCAATTATTTAGTTTCTAATTAATTTATTAAACATAATAAATTAACAAACTAATTAACATTATATATTTAAGTTTATCATCTTCTCTTTACAATTCATTGCATGCACCCAAAAAGGATCCAGCCTGATAACAATATGTTTACAAATAATTGTGACTTGGACACTAATTCCAACAACAGTGTGTTCAGTCTAGTTGTAAGCCAAAACTAGAAGAAGAAAAGACTGTAAGTAAGAATAACAAAGGGGAGTTAAACCAAGCTGTTGATACAAACAATCAGGACATTAGTAAGACACCTAGGTCAAAGAGTGCCTATAAGAAATCTATTGACAAGATGTCTTGCTTTAAGTGTCATGAGAAAGGACATGTTGCTTCAGGTTGTCCCTACAAAAAGTCAGAGTCTTCACTAAACGTAGGGAAACAAGAGCAGCAAACCTTAAAAACAATGTCTAGTGATACGAGCTGGAGTAGTTCTCAAATTTCTGAGAAGAACTCAATTGTGATGTCACGTCTAGGTAGTCGAAAACCACCGGTGTCTCTCAGACAAAATGACAGATTTAGGAATAATTGACCGAATAGATCCCCTAGTCAATCAATGTCTGGCTCCCAATCCATCATTAGGAATAATACACCTAAGAGGAGTCACTCTCTAGTTAGGTCTAATTCTCCTAATAGATATAAGACACCAGGTAGAGCCCATAATTATCAAACTGAGATGTATTATAACAGAAATTATTCAAGGGCTGAACAACAAAGACCTACCCAAAGGCCGAGAGTGGATGTTATTCACTTGAATCCACAACCTATTCTTGATCAAAAGTCAAGTCACCTGAAAGGAGAGATGGGTATTTGAAAGAACTCACACTTGTGGATGAGAACGGTATTACCAAGTCAGTCATGGCTTGGATTCCCGGTGATAACTAACTTATCTTGTTTAGTGTGCAGGGGTTAGCTACAGGTCCAAACAACAAATGATTTGAGGATAGTGGTGGCTCTTGACATAGGACAGGGGTACAAAGGGCGAAACAGAAGAAATGCTGTTTGGGTCCTTAGACCAAGTTGAGGACTCCTACGGAAAAAGGGTAAAGCGTGGTAATTTAATAACAATGATGGAAAGAACAACTATGCGGTTCTTTTCACAAAAAGATTTGTTAAGTCACGCTTTGAGTTGTTAGTTCAACTAAATGGTATGCGTAATCCAGAGTAACTTGAACTTAGTAGATTTTCTTTCCTTTTATAGTAAGTTATTAGCTTAGTAGAATTTCTTTCCTCTTATAGTAAGTTAGTAAGTTAGTTTATTAGCTTTTCTTAAAAAATGAAAAACAAAATTGTAAGGTCTACCTAACACAGATCTATCTAGACGCGGAACCGTCAAAGAGTGCGGAATCCTCTTTAACGGGTAGACGGAAACAACTCTCACTAGAAACACGGAGACTATCAGAAGCTGCACGAACTACACAAGAACGCACCTACAAACTGATTCTCTCCGAAACGACTCTAACGCTGATGATAAACTCGAAATCGCTTAATGCTTAATCACTCTCGAATTCTGCAAAAAGTCCGATAATATTTCAAGTCTATCCCTAATTATGGAGGCTAATTCGAGTCTGTCATGGGCCAAACTCGAATCCGGCCCAAGGCCCATTCGAGTTTGTCCTCACTGACACTCTCGAATCTGCCTAAGTGAGCATATTTGAATCTATCTAACTGACCCATTCGAATCTGACCTAGATTCGAATCTTGGTCCTTAGACATTTCGAATCTACATTTTAACACAATTAACTAAGTAGTGAAACTTAGGTTTTTACCTTATGATTGATTTTATCTTTGATCTTTATGTTTGAACTTCTTGTAATACGTTACATTAAGTTCAAACACACAAACAATAATAATTGTCAACCATATATAAACATATATATCTAACACTTGCTAAACCAAAATGTTGGATCACTTAGACTGCTTTCGTCACACAGGGTGTACCAACAGACTCCCCCTTGACGATAGCTTCTAATAATTCACACATTTAATTAAGAACTTTGTTTATTATTTATTCAAACTGCTTCCAGCATACAAACCCTTTTCAACACACACTTTAACTACATTCTCATATTTTCTAGCCTCACCATCCATATGAGTATCACTTGAAATCTTATGAGCATGCAAAATTTGAAGGTCATCTCGAGAAAGGTTTACCAGGTGAAGAGGATCATAGATTCTAAGAATCACCTTTTCTTCAAAATCTTCCATCACCGCTTCTCCCGTTTCACTCTCAACATACCACCAGTTCAGATTTTTCATGACGTTCTGTGGCATAGGCTTGAGCGGCACCTTTCTCAGACATCTTACGGGTCTGTATTGAATCTTCATCCACAGACGCCCAGTTAGAGGATCAATTCGAGAATGATCCTCTACTCTTTTTCCTATCCTTGGATTAAGGCGTTCAAACTTCCTTGACCTTCCCTCTTTCCTTATGATTCTGGCAATTATATCTGCGTAGGGGTCATTGCCGATATTGATTAGTTCTTTCCAAGCTAAAGCCTTGATCTCAATCTTCGGCAGTGAATTGAATACTTTCAGAGATCTTCTGAGGTACTGGAGCCCATCTTTTCTCTTGATTATGAATAGCTACAGTTCTCGATCAAAGAACCAGCTTAATATGCTTCCAGACAGCTTTCCAGTACCCGACACCTTCATCTTCTTTTTCAGCTCTAAGTCCTTCTGCTCTGCCCTGAACCATAGCTTTCTTTTCTCTTCATTAGTTAGCTCTCTGGCAGGCTCTTCTATTGATGACTCAACATTTAAAGCAGCATTCACCACTTCTATGTTAACAACATCATTTCCTTCTATCACATACGTATCAGTGATTGGATTTTGCTGAACGACGATCTCATTGGCTTCATCGTCTTCGTCAGCACACACCTCATCATCTGATCTCCAATCAACAATCTCTTTAGGAACAAATTCTCCCTCTTCTAGTTCCTCCATATCATCTTCAAAGTCAAAGCCCAAGTCCATTGGGTCGTCATCGAGATCCATAAGAGCATCAATCATCTCATTTATCTCATACTCTGTAGGTTTAGACGAACTGGCCTCTCCTTCTTTAGCTCCTGCTTGACTTGGCTCCCCCTGAGATTGAGCATCCTGAGCAGCAGAAAAATCTACTGGCTCATTCTGTCTTTGAGAGCTGGGATCATTGCCTTGGTCATCTTCATTATCATCATCCCTCGGCCGCTCCACTTGATCACGGCAGGATGTCTCCCCCTGAGCCTGTATATGTTTCATTAACTGCTCAACTAGGGAGCGCATCGATCTTAGCTCAGCTGCTTGATCAGCGACGAAAGTCTTTAACTCTACGTTCTCTTCCTGAACTTTTTCCACTATCTTTTTCATATCGGCATTCTCGTTATCAAGATTTGCGTTATAAGTCTGAATCTCACCGATTGCCTTTGTTAGGCCTAAGATCTGGATATTTTGGAAGTCAACTCGAGCTTTTAGCTTCAGAAACCTTTGATTGTCGGCGTATGTGGATGAGGTTGATGGTAAGGATTGAATTGGAGTTGGAATGATCGGCGATGGGATGTACGGTTCATCATGAGGTGGTGCTGGTGGAATGGTGGTTTGAGGGTCCTGAGGTTGAGGAATTTGAGGTTGTTCTGCTGAAGCTGAAGAGGATCCTTGCATAAATCTATGACGCTTGGCCCGTTGCCTTGTCACTAATGGTGCAACCTCTTCTTCTTCAAAATTAGAGTCATCATACTCTCGTGATGCTCTACGCCTTGAAGCTTCTTCATTTACAACCAACCTTGATCCATAAGTTCCCATTTGAACAGGAGGTTCTGTAGATACGGACTCTGGAGCTTCAACCTCTATCTCCTCCATTTCTTCTGACTCAGTTGCAGACGATGACACATCATTACCAGTCTGCTCAGGTTCATATTCATCAACATCCCTAAGAACATCTTCTTCTCCCTCTGGAGGCTCTAGGAATTCTCCCACTAATGCTGCAGATATTTCTTCATTGGCATGAGGATCTGCTTCCCAAATTTCATGTAGTGTTTGACACAACTGGTCAGATTCAATTGGGACATTCGAAGGGCCCGCCTCTTGTACCTCTGGCTGTTGACTTGTAGAAGGCCTGGTTGCCTGAGTTTGACTCGCGGTAGCTCTTTGTCTTCTCCTTTGTTGTTGTGCACGCGGTTGTTGTGGTTGTTGTTGTGGCTGTCCAGGCTGAACTTCCACTTCACCTGCCCAGTTGGCAGTATCTGGTGCTTCAAAGTTCCTATCTAGAACTGCTCCAAACAACGGTCGTTCGACTGGAACTGCCAACCTTCCTCTGTGCGAAGAACAGTCAGCAAAAATCCTTTTATCCATGACCGCTACACTTTGAATATCTTTTAGTTGCGACAAATTAGGCAAAAAGTGCCTGATGAGCATCATTATGAAACGAGGATACAACAGAAATTGTTGATGCTCTGGAGCCGTGATTTGATGAACGAATTCTGAGAAAAACATTTCCGAAAAGCTGAAGGGCCGATTATAAACTAACGCGATCATCCCGGATTGGATCTTCGAGACAATATAATCAAAACCAGCTTTCTTGGCCGCAAAACAAACCAGGAAAACATGTGCCAGAAACCTCCACTGACCTATAAGCCCACTCTTCATATATGATGTTTTAGTAACATCCAAGCTATAACCCATCCTCTGAAAAGCTGCTTGCCTAATACTTAAGGGAAAGTCAATAGGCCCAGACTCTTCTTCCTGAGATCCTAGCTGCAAAACCTGACGCAGCATATCGGCAGAAAACACCAATGGTTGTCCTGCTATCCTTGTTCTCAGCACTGTCGGGGTGACAGAGCAATCCACCGGTAGATGATCATAGAACTGGTGAACATAGGGAATAACAATCTGAATGTTATGGGACAAAGCAAACGCAATCCTAGACTCCACTAGGAAATCCATCATTTGTCGAAAACCCTGCGCCTCAGGGATATGATGGTCGGGGGGAATGACCATATTATGCTTTGGCACGAATACTCGAACAACCATATCTGCACAATAGATAAACTATTAGAATTATTAAAAATCAATAAACTTGCTTAAATTCAAATTTGTTTTATTTTGAACTGGTTTAAGTACAAAATCCAACACAAATGAATTTCTACAAGTTTAATCAAATTTAAAGTGAATAATTAAAATAAAATGACAAATTCGAATAGACAGATTCGAAGACACCCTATTTCGAGTTTGATGACAGATTCGAATGTAATGGTCTTCTCGAGTTTACTGACAAACTCGAGAATGTTGCACGATCAGATTCGAAATGTCGGCCCAACTCTTCACCAAAACCCATGATTTTAACCATTTTGAACTTAGAAAATCACATACATTAGTCCAACTAGGTCCTAATCACTGATATTTGCCTTTAATTTGACCTTTTACCGTTCCAAACTTGGTAATTTTGAAAAATCCGATTTCGACCATCAAACCTTACAAAATTGGTGATTTTGACTTAAATGGTGTATAAAACTACTTAAATCTTGTACAAACCAGTTGCTTATACCTAGATGTATCAGTAGAATCGAACACTCAAGTAAGAAACTCGACAAATTGTCGTTTTTGTGGAAAACGGTAGACTCGAGGAAATAGATTCGAAGTCGCAGATAGATTCGAGAGTATAGATTCGAAAACAGATGTATTTGTAACATTACTGTTAACCTATTTATGCTACCTAACCTCGAATCTACGGCCAAAGTCGAATCTACTGACAGATTCGAGACCAACCAATTTCGAGTTTAAACTAAACTCGAATTACCCAAAACACTTAGAAAATTTCAAAAATTTTGAAATAAATTCAACTTTTTCAACCTTATTGTGTAACGGAATAAACTATGCCAAAACTTTTACCCTAAGCACAAGATTTTCACGCAGTGTTTATTTTATCCAACTATGAATGCACCCTCAGTAATTTTTGACCTTTTTCCTAAGTAAAAAATAAAATAAAATAAAATAAAATAAACTAAGATAAAATAAAATAAAATAAAAAAATAAGTAAAAATAAATTTTCAAAATTTTGACCAAAAATTTTACTTAGACTTAAACTATACTTATTAAAATTTACAACCTAAGCTAAACGCTAAACAAAATATTTTTGATGAGTATAATCAAAGAAAGGTTCAATCAGATAGCGATGTCAGATACTCACTTTCAGTACTTAAACTTTCACACTTAGGAATTTTTGATTCCTTTGATTGTTTGTCGTGAAATACCCATTTAGCCAATTGTTGGTATTTACCCCTTTAAACATTCTACATTTCGGAATATCCCTTGGCATTTTTATTTATCATGAAATTATCTTACGTAACTCAGACATAGACATACTTTTATGATCGAGGCATACAGACTAAGATTCTAACTTGTTGGTATTTGCAAACTTTCTTTAAAAGACAAACATCGGACACATGTCTGTATTTTCATACAACAAAGTGTCTTAGTTTGACTAAAGGTTTATTATTAAAGCTAGCAAGATAGCGGTGATAGGTCTGTACCGACGTACAACAAAGCGACTTATCTTGCTAACCCGAATCAAAACAGAGGCAACAGGTCTGTACTTACGTACAACAGAGTTACATGTTTTTGACTCTCAATTCCTTATGATTTTTCTATTCTTTCCATTTTAAGATGTATTTGATGTTGCTATACATCCCCAGAAAGTTTGCATACCTCATTTAGACTCAAAGTTTGTATGTCTTGTACATAAAAATTAAGACCGATTGGTCATATATCTAAGTTAGTGACACGTTTGACTCTTTCTTGAATATTTTATTTGCCTTGAGACTCCCAATATGTATTATGCCTACCAACACATCAAACTAAAATAAAGTCTAACACTTAGAGTTTGTAACGACTGTGCTAATTTTCGTCACTTTGAACCTATGCATCTAAGACTTAACTCTTTTTCTGATATTCTCTTTTTTTTTAATGATTTTCTCTTTTTTTTTCATAAGAAATAGCAATAAAAGAAGATAACCTACTAACTTACTAAAAGTAGAAACTTTCCTAAATTAGCAGACTAACTGAAAAAATAAAGAAATACTACAGCTATAAACGGAAATATACTACTACTAAGGTCAAATTACTCTGCGTTGCGCATTCCATTTAGTTGAATTACATATTCAAACCGTGACTTATCAAATGCTTTGGTAAATAAATCTGCATTATTATCTTCCGTTGCCACTTTTACCAATTTGATTAAGTTCTTTTCAGCACAATCACGAATAAAATGATGCCTAATGTCTATGTGCTTTGTTTTGTTGTGTTTAACTGGATTATTTGTTATAGCAATTGTAGATTGATTATCTATCCTAATTAGAGTTTGATTGTAAGCCAAACCGTAATCCCGCAATTGTTGTTGTATCCACAGAACCTGTGACCAGCAACTTCCAGCAGCAACATACTCGGCCTCGCACGTTGACACGGCTACCGACGTCTGTTTCTTGCATTGCCAGGATACTAGTCTCCCTCCTAGGAATTGACAACCTCCAGTTGTTGATTTGCGCGTCAAGCTGCATCCTCCGTAGTCAGAATCCGTGAACGCCTCCAACTCTAGATCTCCCTCCGCATGATACCAAATTCCCAGCTTCGGTTTCGACTTGAGGTATCGTAGAATCCGCTTCACAGCTTTCATATGCATCTCCTTCGGATTCGCTTGAAACCTAGCACAAATACACACACAAACATGATGTCAGGTCTTGAAGCAGTTAAATACATAAGTGATCCAATCATGGCCCGATATAATGTCGGATCCACATCGGTATCACTTTCAGTACCCGGTCCGAGATTGTGATTCACTTGAATCGGCGTGCTGAAATGGGCAGTCAATTTTGTTCCTTCCATCCCGAAACGTTTCAATATGTCATAGACATACTTCGTCTGATGGATAAACATCACTTCCTTCTTCTGGTCAACTTGTAACCCCAAAAAGAAATTTAACTCTCCCATAGCACTCATCTCGAATTTCGACTTCATCACCTTCTCGAAATCTTTGCACATCTGTTCGTCTGATGAACCAAAAATGATATCATCGACGTACACTTGTACCAAGATAAAATGTTCTCCCTTTCTCTTAACGAACAGCGTACTATCTATCCTACCCCTTTCAACCCGTTTTCTAATAAATGGTTGGATAGAGTCTCATACCACGCCCTTGGTGCCTGATGCAATCCATATAGAGCCTTATCTAAGCGATATACTCTATCAGGATATTTTAGATCTGTAAATCCGAGCGGCTGTTCTACATACACCAGCTCCTTCACTTTCTCGTAGAGGAAAGCACTCTTAACATCTAGTTGATATACCTTAAATCCCTTGAAGGAGGCAAAAGCCAGAAACAACCTAATGGCTTCTAGCCTAGCTACTGGTGCAAACACCTCATTGTAATTGATTCCCTCCTCTTGGTTGAAACCCTTTACAACTAGCCTAGCCTTGTTGCGAGTGACTATACCCCGATCGTCTCTTTTGCACTTAAAAACCCATTTGGTTCCTATGGCAACTTCCCCTCGAGGTAATGGAACTAATCCCACACTTCTAGTTTCCTAAACTGCGAAAGTTCTTCCTGCATCGCTTCAACCCAGGAGTTATCCTTAAGTGCCATTTGCACATTCTTAGGCTCTACTTGCGAAATGAAACAAGAATAGAGACAGGTATGATATGCCTCAGAGTCGTTTATCATCGATAACAACACAGTGTTGTTATTTAAACTACTCCTAGTCCTTACACCCTCGTTAGGATTTCCTATGATGCTTTCTATAGGATGGTTCTTGTAGATCCTAGAGGTCTCTATCTCGTCAACTCTCAGATTATCTCCTAAGTTAGATCCTATTTCACCTGATGGGGGAACAGCCTCAGTTTCTACATTTTCCTCCTCGTGGACAGTTTCCTCAGAGTTGGAATTTGTTGTCTGAGTCTGATTCTCAGTGGTAGGTGCTTCTGGATCAGCAACTTCTGGAGATCCATCTTCAGTCGCAGTAGGCTCGGATGCGGATTGAAATGTAGTCCTCGAAAAGGTATGACCATCGTCATTCAGATGCAACGTCGCTATGTCCTTTTCGATTGTACCTGCATTTTCATCCAAAGGAATGTTAAATGACTCAAATAATTTATCATAGTCAAATATCCATTCCGGACCTATTTGGGGTTCATGTGTATAACTTGTCACTTCAATGTTATACACAATTTCCACTGTACCATTTGTTTTATTAAAAACCCGTTTGTTTGGTGAGTTCGGCACATAACCTAGGAAGTATCCTTCGTCAGCCTTTTCACCAAACTTAGGTTGATGTTTTGTTCGCAAAAGAGTGCATGGTACCCCAAACGGTTCGAAGCCAGTTAAATTAGGTGGCCGTTTATTCAAAATTTCATAACAGGTTTTGTTCAAAGATTTGACAGTTAGGACTCGGTTTAAAATATGACATGCGGTATTCACTGCCTCCCCCCAAAACATGGTAGGAAGCTTTGAATCCGAAAGCATAGTCCTAGCTGCCTCAATCAGTGTCCTGTTTTTACGTTCGGCCACCCCATTTTGTTGAGGCTCATATGGTGCACTAAATTGATGCACTATGCCCTTTGAGAGGCAATATACACCAATTACAGTGTTTTTGAACTCAGTTCCATTATCACTACGTATCCTTTTAACCCGTGTTCCGTAATAATTCTCGACTTGGTCTAAGAACCCGATAAGCTTGGAAGCCGTCTCGTCCTTTGTACCTAAAAAGAAAACCCAAGAAAATCGTGAGTAATCGTCAGTGATAACTAAACAGTACCAACTACCTCCTATACTCCTTTTGTTGATTGGTCCGAAAAGATCCATATGCAACAAATCGAATGTAGAGGTTATGGAATTTTGAGTCTTGGACTTGTGTGTCTTCTTATGTTGTTTGCCCTTCTTGCATGGTAGACACTTGTCCTCGAACTGAAAACTCTTCATAGGCACACCTTGCACCAATCCATGTTTCATTATGTAGTTCATTTTTCTTAGGTGCAAGTGCGCCATGCGTCTGTGCCACAACACTGATTCCGTCTCCGAAGCTTTGGATAACAAACAGATTGGTCCCATCGAAGTCTCCGGCTTGTTCATATCAAGCATGTACAAGTCATTCTTCCTTGGTGCCCGCATCAATACCCATTCTTCAGGAATCTTGAATCCCGGTTTTAGCACTAACGCTTCAGTGTCTGTGAACAACACTGAATTCTTCTTGTCACAGATTTGAGATACACTAATGAGATTGTGAACCAGTTTATCAACGTGATAAACTTGGTCCAACTTGATCGTCCCATTAGTGACCACTCTGGTACCCGTGATGTTTCCTCCCTTGTTTCCCGCGAATGATACAAATCCCCGATTCCCACCCTTGAAGTCTGTGAGGAGACTTCTTTCCCCCGTCATATGCCTGGAGCATCCACTGTCGACGAACCATTTGTTGTTTGGACCTGTGGTAATCTCCTGCACATGAAAGAAAATAGGTTAGTTATCACGGGGAACCCAAGCCATAACTGACTTGGTTATACCATTTTCGTCCACATACTTAAACTCTTTCAAATACCCATCTCGCCTTTCAGGTGACTTGGGTCGTTGAACAGGAGTTTGTTGTGGTGCCGAGTGATGTAAATTCACTCTCTGCCTTTGAGTAGGCATTTTTTGTGGAGCTCTTGAATAATTCCGATTATATTGCATTTCAGATTGTGATCCCTGAGCTCTTACCGGTGTGTGATGCCTAATAGGAGTGTGTGACCTAACCGGAGTGTATGCTCTGCTAGGTGTTGTGCTCCTATATTGTTGTTGAGGTCCAGACCTAGATTGATTTACGACTCTATTCGGTGAATTAGTCCTAACCACTTCTTTTGGTCCAACCTTTATCGGTGTTTGTTTCACAACATGCTTTGGTGCAGCCTGCACAGTTTTCTCGGTACTCTGAGAACTACTAGTGCTCCCCACATTTGTTGAGGGCTTAACAGGTGTTGGCTTAACTGTCTTAGGTGTAACCTCGGTTTTCCTAAGCGGACAGTTTGAAGCAACATGTCCCTTTTCATGACATCTGAAGCAGGACATCTTATCTATGGACTTCTTGTGTGTGCCCTTAGACTTAGGTGTCTCACCAGCGTCTTGGTCCTTTTGTACATCTATTGCGACTGGCTCATCGTCCTGATCATTAAAATCAATTTTATGTTTTCCTGCAGGTGTTTCACTGGAGGAAGACACAAATTTGACTTTCTTAACCTTGACGGTTGTATCAGTCACCTTAGGTGTATTTTCTTGTACAGGCTCAGATATAGGTGCAGGTATGTCCTCTAAGTCTACTGATTTGTCAGTTTTCTCCTGAGGTTGAGGCACGTAATTTGCATTAAAAGGTGGAGGAATTTCATGAAATCCTAGACCTACAGGCTTTTTAGATTGACGTTGTGCATCTAAAACTTTCCGTAGGTTCAGGCTTGAATTCCTAAACTTCTCTAGCTTACTATTGGCCTCTGCTACCTTTACCTTTGTTTCAGCTAGCTCTATGTCTTTATCCTTAAGATTTTTGGTCAAGGCCTCTACATGCTCATACATAAGCTCTAACCTAACACACTGCTCACTCAGTTTGTCTTTCAGAACTATTACGTCTTGAGCATCAGCCTTAAGTTTTTCCTTAAGATCTTGCTTATTGTCGTTTAGGCTAGCGTTATCAGCCTTTAAAGACTCATTTTGAGCAGTTATGGTTTTATGTGATTCTAAGACTAGATTTAACCTATCGTTAGAAGTAACACATAACAAGCATAATTCATGAAAAAGAGAGTAAGTCAGACTAACCTTTGTGTGGTCGGATTCCACGTTGGCCATTTGAGCGGCATACTCCAGAAGCGTCTGATCATTCGTCTTCTCCACCCACATCGGACTGCTGTCCCTTGTGGTTTGCTCTTCCCCTTCACATCCATTCTCCGTGACTTCAGCCATAAAAGCCCGAGCATTTGATTCCGGATGTGAGGTCCAGTCGTAGGTACCATCCAGCTGTCTGTCTGATGTGACATTTTGTTAGGCACAAAAAGGCCTCAGTCAAACCTGTTCTACATCTGAGGGGGAGATTTATAATCAAACATGTTGATGCATTTGAAGGTTGAATTTAAGGTCTGTTATATGCCTTATTGAAACCTGAAAATGATTTGCAATATCAGTCTAAAGCTGAATAATATGTTGCATGTGTTGCAACTTAGACAGTTTGTCCAAGCTGCTCTGTCTGCTGAACAGGCTGGACATAAACTGTCTACGCTGCTCTACACTGTTGAGCAGCTTGGGCAATTTTAAAGTGTTCTGTTCTTTGTGAACAGAACTTGTTCTTTGTGAACAGGCTAAACACTTTATGGAATGTGTTTCCAAGTCATCATGTATTGTTTTTTTACTACAAGATCAGTTTACAAAGTCGAAGACAAAGTGGAAAACAGAACTGCTCAGCCTGCCCAAGCTGTTCTGTAACATGAAGACAAAAGGTTATTTGAAAAAGGGTGACAGACCTTTTTCTTATATCAAAATAGGCCTTTACAAGGAAGAAAGACGCAAAGTTGACATTCCTAAATTAGTTAAAGGCAATGCAACAGTAGACAAAGTAAAAAGACAAAAGTTCTGCACATGTGAAGACAAGTCTGCTTTTCAGAAAAGTGCAGAAAAGATTATGTTGTCTTTTCAACAAGACTTCTCCTTTTTCATTCCGTCCAATGAAGATGTTTCTCTTAGATCCTCTAGGTGAGTATAAAAGGAAGCTTCTAAGGACAGAAAGAAGTGTGAAGAAAGTTAAGTGCTGAAACCCAAGAGTGAACGTGCAAGTGTGATTTTCATGCATGCAAACCTTCTGTGTAAACCAGCATCTGTGTGTATAAGCTGTTCTACATAAGCCGTTCCTTTAAGTCTTGTAAAACACAGTGAGTGCTTCTTAGTGAGTGTATTCATTGTATACTAGTTTGAAGTCTGTCTTAGACTAGTAAGCATACTGTTGTATCTGTCATCTCAGCTTGAACTATTCCGCATTCAAGCTTGTTTGTAATTAACAAATTGTTGATAATACATACAAACATTGAGAAAAGAGTGTCTAGTTTTTAAATTGCTGTATTCACCCCCCTCTACAGCTTATAACTATATACTTTGGGAACCTCTCGGGACCTACAGTATGGTATGATCGTTAATTCGTTATAAAGATAATAAAGTTTGTTTTATTTTAGTTAATGTGTTATTAAATTAATCATATTACATTTCATTTAGATTTGATTTGCTTTAAAATTTTAAGAAAAATTTAGTAAATGAAGTGGCAATAGAAGAAAGCGACAAGTGACACCGATTAGGGGTCACCTGCTTCTTAGACTTAGGACAGGCTGCCAAGGAGTGACCAAAGACCTTACAGGCATTTCTTTATAGTTCTATACGTGGGGGACCTTCCAGCAAGGGAGTCACATTCATGGACGAGGGACTACATGTTAGTTACTCATTTAATAGTATAGATTGATAGATCATGAGGAAACGAAAAAAAAGAATAAAAAAGACAAGACGTTTTGGGAAGAGAGAAGAGGAGAGTCTTGTTTGTTTTTCATCAAGAGGCTTTTAAAACACTTCAGACCTAGAATTAATTAAAATTATTTGTTTAGTTTCAGAGTTAAAAGATTTACAACCTCTTGTGTCTAAAAAAATTAAGAGGTCTCTTTTTTTTATTTTTACTTTAAAATTATTTATCATATTAACTATTATAATTTCAGTTGTCTTTGTTCAGGTGTAGATTAAAAAATAAGTTCATTTAATTCTAATTTAAAAATAGTTATCATATTAATAATTGTTATTTAATTTTGTTTATATAAATTAACTAATGTAATATATAATTAATTAGATATAATATTTTAAAGTAATATTTTTGAGATGTTTCATATTATAAAATGAACATTCGTAAGATCCACGTCTTAATTTTATATTTCAGATCTTAAGATTATCTCTCAATTTCAGATGTAGCTTTTAAACTTTAACTAATTAACCTTTCAAATGTAGAGAAAGCTTATTTATTTAAATAATAAATAAAGAAAAAGTAATGTTACAAAACTGACAATTATTAGTTAATTGTAGAATAAAAAAATTAGTGAGTTAATTACAAAAATGGTCCCTGTGGTTTGTCATAAAATTTGGATTTGGTCACTGAACTTTTAATTTTGCAGAAACAGTCCTTATTTTCATAGTTTGTTTGCAATTTTGGTCCCTCAACCTATTAACTTTTCTAATATGACCAAATTACCCTTATTTTGATGCAAATTATAGGAACCATTTCTACAACTAATTATTTAAGTCTTTTTTATTCTTAATTAAAAAAATTATTTTTTAGTGTTACTTAAATTTAATAAACTATAAAAAAAAGGAATTATTTAATTATTTATGTTGGTTCATAAATGATTTAGATATTTTTAGTCTTAATTAATTTTAATTTACTATAATCTAAGTGTAAACCAATAAAAGTTTATAACCGAAAAAATAATTTATGTTTAGAAACTATTTTCTAGAGGTTTCGTATATAAAATATTATAAAAATATTTGACTCTATAATTATTTGTGTTGGTTCATAAATTTATAATAAAAATATGTTTGTTGGTAAAATATATTTTACTTTCTTCTTAAATAAAATCGGCCAAAGATTCTATTTTATAATCCGTTCACATTTGTATCAAAGCAAAGTGATAATGGTAAAGTGATAAATCTAAATGTTTCAAAGTTTTAAGGTGTCAATTTAATCGGATTAAAATGAAAAGTAAAATTGAAAGACGAAAAAAAAATAAAAACCTATTTATATTTCTCGATTTTTATGTAAAGGTCTAACAAACCAAAGTTTGATGATTAAAGTTGTTAATCATGATCTCAAAGATGTAATATGAACGTAAAATTTTAAATCGTTTTTGGTGTAACTAAAAATTAAAACGATAAAATAATTGATACGTTAAATAAAAAAATTTGAGTTGTCTCAGACCATTTGGAAGTTCTTTTTAACTCGGTCAAATTAAACGTTAGATTTTATTTATTTAAGTTCTTTAATATTTTTAATTTTAATTAAACTGTTGGCTCATAAATAATTTTTTTTTAATAATTTATTAAAGTTAATTAACACTAAAAATAAAGTAGAGTCAATTACATAAATGGTCTTTGTGGTTTGATCAACATAAATATTTTTTTATTATAAATGTATGAACCAATATAAATAATTATAGAGAAAAAATTTCTTATTTATGAAACCTTTAAAAATAATTTCTAAACAGAAATGATTTTTTTTATAAATTTTGATTGGTTTACACTTTGATTATAGTAAATTAAAATTAATTAAGACTAAAAATATCTAAATCATTTATGAACCAATATAAATAATTAAATTTTTTTTTTATAGTTTATTAAATTTAAGTGACACTAAAAAATAATTTATTTAATTAAGAATAAAAAAGACTTAAAAATTTAATTGTAGAAATGGTCCCTATAGTTTGCATCAAAATAAGGGCAATTTGGTCATATTAGAAAAGTTAATAGGTTGAGGGACCAAAATTGCAAACAAACTATAAAAATAAGGACCGTTTCTGTAAAATTGAAAGTTCAGGGACCAAATCCAAATTTTAGGACAAACCACAGAGACCATTTTTGTAATTAACTCAAAATTAGTGGACAAATATATGATTGCGAAGACAAACGGTGTTATACTATGAAAATTTGAAGTACAAGTTATTACAGTCAAAACTCGCTGACAACGTCCTCACTGATATGTTGACAAACTACTGTTGTGGTTGTCCGTGCGTTGCTGTGGATATTCGAAAAATATGTAGTTTTTATCGTTTAAGGTAAAATATGATGTTAAGATGTGGGAAATAATTTAATTATGACAACAACGTAACTGCATTTGTGTATTTAAGAATTAGTAGGCTACACGTTATTTTTTACGAATTTGGTATGATTCAGTTGATAATGTTTAAAGTATATTGTTTTTTTAGGGTTTTGTATGCAAATGGTTTCGTCCCTATATGTTATTTTTTACCAATAAAGTCATCAGATATTTGTTTTCTTTCTGGTTTTCAATAATTATTTTTTTTCATAATCAGTCCTGTATTTTCCACAAAAATACCAACATGTCACGAAAAGCCCTCAAATTTAATGATTTTTTTGGCAAAAAATAAATAATTCCAAAAATCACAAACAAATAAATAACTTATGGATTTTATTGGTAAAAAGTAAAACGAAACGGCTATACCGTAAAAACATGAAAAGCATGTTAGTTTTTTTTTTCATATTAAAACTTATTTCACAAAAATTATGAAACAAAACTTGCTGTTCTATATACATCTTGTGAGACAAAGGCAAACAACACAACAAAATGAATCACTGTTATTTAATTTTTCAAATTGAGGTGGAAGCAGTAATTTTTATTATTGAAATATTTAATCAATATTTAATCAAATATTAAAGAAGTTGATGTACAAACTGAATACTTTTATTTATAAATATAAAAATATAAAAAATGTTGAACTCAATATTTATTAATCTTTAAAAAGGTTCATTATTTCACCCACTAAAAAAATTAAAAAGTGTAATAATTCGTCCTTTTTTCTTATCGGAAAAAATTTTAGATGGATTAATTGATCTCCCGTTCGGTTAAATTAAAAACCAGAGTTCTTCATTTATTCCGAGCGAAAACATTTAAAGTTAAATCAGTTGGTGTTAGTTTCAATCATTTAAATTTAATATGGTTTGTCATTTTTTCTGAGTCATTTTTTTCGTTTGGTTAAATTGCAAATCAAAGTTATTAAACGTTTTTTTCCGGTCAAAAACATTAATAATTAGATTACGCAGTTGTTTCTTTCGTTTGATTAAAATGAAAACCGAAATGATTCGTTGTTTTTTTCGAGCGAAAACATTTAAAATTAAAACAACGAACATTTCAGATTTTTTTTAGCGAAATGGTTAACCAAATAGAAAAAAAAAACAATCAAATTTAAGTATTTTATAAAACAAATAACCATTTTGATTTTCGATTTAACCAAACGTAAAAAACAACCAAACAATCTAATTTTTAATGTTTTAGTATAAAAACGATGTAGCATTTCGATTTCCAATTTAACGAACTGGAAAAACGACGAACCAATTTAATTCAAAATGTTTTCATTCAAAAAAAGGGTATATGTATATGTGTGTGTGTGTGTGTGTATATATATATATATATATATATATATATATATATAAAAGTGTAGATCTTTTTTAATTTTTAATTATATTTTATATTTTGTTTATAATTGATTAAAAATATTAATATTTTATAATATTTTTATACCTATTTTTTTTTATTAAAATAAGGAGTTGTTAATAATTTTTAATTAGAACGGTCAAAAATATAAATAATTTTTAATTAAAGTTAATAGATAAAGAACAATGTTGAATGTAAAGTTATAAACCTTGATAATAATAACTAATTTTAAAAAATTAAAAGTCTAGGGACTAAATATAAAATTTAATAAAAACTACAGGGGCTATTTTGTAAATAATGAAAATTGGCAAAAAGGCACCAAAACGGTGCGTTTAACAATGCCTATTGTTAGTTATAGTAATAGTATGCTCGATATGTCTTTATAATTCATGCACCAAAGCTGTTGGCACTTGATCCGGGCACTTTCTTATATATGCATCGCGCATTTAATGCTTCCAACAATATTTTTGTTGTTCTCACATTTTTGATTGGTTGAGAATGAAGCATTTAATCATAAGATGACTACTTGTCCTGAAAGTAACATAGTACAAAAATATTATTAAAATAATATATTTTTCCATTTAATCATAAGATGACTACTTGTCCTGAAAGTAATCATGGTACGAAACGTACAAAATGCCTTAATCAACTTGTCTTGTATTTGAAATGTTCCCATTTGTTTTTGGACGGACTTTATTCAAACAAATTAGAGTCAGTGAGTCTATTTGTCAGGATCTCACTGTATGTGACCAACTTTAACCTTGATATCTGATAAGGACTTGTTGACCTTCCACTTGATCGAGTAGTTCTATCCTCAACTTCAAATCTACATCCTTTCGGAACCAATTAATCATTTGAACTTTGGGAATATGTCACCAATCCAAAGGTGTGTTGGCTATGTTTAGGAGAATAGTATAACTTAGATCATTGAATGTTTTAAATGTTTGAACTTCTGTCATAGGGTATGTTTGACAAATTTGTTGTAGCTTCGAGCTGAAGCTTTTAGTAGTTGGAGCTTTTAGGATCTATAGATTTTTTAAAGAGCTAGAGCTTTTGGGATCTATAGATTTTTTAAAGAGCTGGAGCTTTTGGTTTTTATAAATGTGTTTGGTAAATTTAGTTATTGACGTAGCTTTTAATATTAAATGACATACAAGCACACATTAATATTAATTAAGAGTTGTAGTTTATAATTATTAATAAGATAAAAATATAATTTTGTTTAGTCAAAAGTTCAAGCTCCTTTTTAACACTACTTCAAGTAGCCTCTCGTAAAATTGCTTTTGAGAGATGTTACTTTCAAATCAAAAGTTCAAACTTCTATCAACCAAACGAAACTTTTGAGCTTGAGATTTCAAAAACTCAAATGATGAAGCTCCTAAAAACTAAGAAAATCTTCTCGTCAAACACGTCCATAATAATAACTGTAAAAGGTATCCATGACAATAAAAACATGGTTATCATATAACATTTCAAACAATCACGGTTATTGTTCTAAACACACACTCTTAGGGGTTGTTCTTTTACAGCTAATAAGTACTTATAACTCCATATCACTTGTTCGCTAAGTGATATTTATCTATATTATTAAATGAGTAACTAACATGCATGTCACGTGTCATGCTCTCCTTTGATTTGTCACATGTCACCCTCTCCTTTTGTCATCTCATTTACTAAATTTTACTCTAAATTTTAAAGAAAAACAAATCTATCCAAATCTAATATGATTGATTTAATAATTAATTAAGCAAAATTTATTATATTTATAATTATTATATTATACATATTTTTTAAATATTTGTTTTTCAATTATACCCATGTAATACATGGGTATTAACCAAGTTGTGTAATAAATGTGTTCTTTTTTTTATAAGTAATAAGTAATAAAATTTTTTACTTACTTATTAAACACTTATCGGTTAGTTACCAATCCCTCACTTATTACCATTTACTCTACCCTGAAACAATATCTGGTTATGTGTAGTTGGATTTGTATTGTAGAGTATACATTGATAGTTGTTCTTGTTCTAGTTGGAATTATAATAATCCGATTATATGTAGCTGGATTCATATTGATGTACATGTATTTTGAACTAACAATAATTTCATATGTTTATTTAATACAAATGATATTTTATAAATTAAAATTTATTAATACACATTCAACATTCAAAAGAAACAGATTTATTGATTTAGTATTCAGTAATCAGCACCAATCATTCATATCAACGACCGATTGTGATAGTTCACTTGTGTGTATATGTTCATTGATATTTTTTGTATATTTATTTTCATTTGTGATAGTTTATCGTTCATTTACTATTTGTATGAACAAAATAAATATAAAGTACCATTGTTATATGTTTCCTTTTGTCTATTTATCGGTTAAACTAAAATAAACAAATAAAAACAAACCATGTTTATGTTTGTTCGGTTTTGTTTAAAATCAAAATATAGAGTAAAAGACATTTTTCGTCTTTGTGGTTTGATGGTTTACCCGGATTCAGTCCCTCTACCTTAATAATCTCAAATTTCATCCCTATTTCGCTAAGTTTGTCCGGTTTTAGTCTCTCGTCTATTAAACTTAATGGCACGACCGTTAAATTTGTAATAATGACATTTTTACCATTTTCACTGTGACGCTTTTAGTCCCTATTTTATTATTTAGCATTTATAGTCCAAAATTTAGTTTATTTTCTTTTTCTTTATAATTATATTATTTGTTTACTTATTAACACACTTATTTTATTCATACATATACTTATGTTTTAGTATTTTATTTACATTTATGATTGTTGGCATTTTATTTATAAACTTAATTTTTATTTTAATTATAATTTTATAATTTGTTCACTAATTTATTTAAAAGTTCATCTTCCTTATTAATTTTAATTTTTATACTATTATTGTTGACATTCATATATGTAATTTTTGTGTGTGTTTATGTAAAGAGAATATCTTCGATATTTTTCCTCTCCAACATCACTAATTTTTCAAACATCTTCCAACCTAATGAACCATCGACATATAAATTATATACATATGTGAATGTGTCTTGGATATATATATATATATATATATATATATATATATATATATATATATATATATATATATATATATATATATATATATATATATATATATATATATATATATATATATAGGGGTTCAATGGAAAACCATCATGCACCTGAAAACTTGTGAAAACCGCACTGCACCACCACAAATGCATCAAATTCCCCGCGTGATGCATCAAAATTCTCGCGTGATACATCAAAATCTCGCGTGATGCATCACCTTATTTACGATCATGCCACCGCGTTTTTCATGAAATGCACCAAATCGGACGGTTTGCGTAGGTTTCCATAGTTTTCAGGTGCATAGTGGTTTTCTATTGAACCCACCCCTATATATGTGTGTGTGTGACTGTGTGTGTGACTGTGTGTGTGTGTGTATGTGTGTGTGTGCATGAATGTATGAATTTTAAAAGCGAGTGTAGTCTGAATTTTATATCTGAATATATTGCTTCGGTTTAGGTTTTACGGTTTTTCTAAATTATAAAACTAAATAGACTTTTTCTATTTAGGTTTTGGTTTTTCGATTTTGTTATTTTGGTTTCTGGTTTAAGTTTGATTCTTTTGCACACCTCAATACGATTTTTTATTATATTTTATAGGAAGTGATGTTGATTCATATACTCTTATTATGGGTGAGCAAATAACCACAAAACAAAAAATATTAAAAAGCCATAAGTTTTGTTTTTTGTTATAAAAATCGCAAGATTCAGGTTGGTTTATATTTTTCCATAAAATTGCACCGAACTGCCCAAAATGTAATACAATCTACATTTCATGTTTTTTTTTATATATTCCCCAAACGTATACCGGCTTTTTTTGCTCATTCTTTAATTATTCTATTTGACAGTCGAAATAAAATTTATCATTTATGTTTTATTATTGAATTTACAAATAGGATTACATTCACTTAGTTATTTAGTTTACTTGATTTAAAGTAGACTTTGAGTTAAAACATGATAAATTTAAGGTTTTCATTTTTCATTTAAAAATGTTTTTGGGAAAAAGGAAAAAAAAAAATAAGAAAGCAAGGAAAACACGAAAATGAACCGCACAAAGTCGGTTTCTAGGTTTTAAAAACGACACATTTTAGTTTCGGTTTCAATTTTATACAAAAACAAGATCATGCACAGTCCTAACTGTTATAAAGTTAATTAATTTGTATAATCTTAAAATCAATAATGAATATAAACTTATAAATAATGATTGTAATATTGTTTAGCTTATTAAAAATAAATTTATAAATAAAATACTAACAATAGTAAATATAAGTAAAATACTAAAAAAAATAATTATATTTATAAATAAAACAATTGTATATATAAATACAATAATATAATAATAAACAAAAAGATAAACTTTCGACTATAAATTAAAAGTAATAAAACCATGATGACTAAAAGTATCATAGTTGAAAAGGATAAAAATGTCATTATCACAAAGTTAACGGCCTGACCGTTAAGTTTAACGCCCCAGAGACTAAAACAGGACAAATTAGCAAATTAGGAATGAAATTTGGGATTATTAATGTTAAAGGATTGTATCTAGATAAACCATTAAAACACAGAGACAAAAAAATGTCTTTTACTCTAAAATATATGTTTACTAAACCTAAACTTCTGAAATTCAAATATATGTTAAATAAATTTACTATTAAATGCATGAACGCCATGTGTCTTTTTCATATCTATCTATATTCTATAAATAATAGTAAAAGAGTAACTAAATTGCCACTTGTCATCTTCTAATGATGTCAAGTGACATCTTCTACTGATGACAAATGTTAATTAGTATTAAGATTAAATTAAAAATTTAAATTGAATTTTCATATCTATCTATAATCTATAAATAATAGTAAAAGAGTAACTAAATTGCCACTTGTCATCTTCTCATGATGTCAAGTGACATCTTCTACTAATGACAAATGTTAATTAGTATTAAGATTAAATTAAAAATTTAAATTGAATTAATTTTAAGATAAGATCATAGTTAGATCCTTAAATACATAAAATCACAACAAACAATATTTAAAATATTTTTTTATTAATAATTATAATAAAAAAATAGTACCAATAATAAACTCAAACGTTATTAATAATTATTTTTTTGTTTGTTTAAATGATTTATACATAAATTAATTATAATAAGATATATTAAATATCATTAGTATTAAAAGTTTGAATATTAATTTTTAATTTTAAGTTTATACAGTTTTAAGAAACCAAATTTATAAAAGTTATCTGTGTAATACACGGATTAGTAAACTAGTATAGAATTATAGATAACCTCTAATAAGAGAAACAAAATTTAAAAACTTAATAAAAAATTATATCAAACATGTAAGTTATTTGTATATATATATATATATATATATATATATATATATATATATATATATATATATATATATATATATATAAAAGTTATCTGTGTAATACACGGGTTAGTAAACTAGTATAGAATTATAGATAACCTCTAATAAGAGAAACAAAATTTAAAAACTTAATAAACAATTATATCAAACATGTAAGTTATATATATATATATATATATATATATATATATATATATATATATATATATATATATATATATATATATATATATATATATAGAGTCAGGTTCAAATAAGTACCTCTCGAAATCAAGTGCACCCGAAGGTACCAATCTTAAAAAACTTTTTTTAAAATTTTTTTCTCATAACCATGTTTAATCTAATGTTATACACATGATATATGAATTTCACATACATTCACACTTTCTTTGTCCATAAAACTTATGTGAATGCTCAATGCATATTTATGTGAATGGTCATCCATGTGAATGGTCATTTCACACAATGCGAATGGTGTGAATGACCATTCACATGATCTTTTTTTATCATTCACAAGATTTATGATGTTGCTCCTTTTGAAAAAAAGTCTTATAATATTGTCTTATACATGTCTATTCAAAAAAAATATATGTGAATGATCATTCACATTAGGGTACGCTGGGTACGCTGGAATCTTATAGGTACGCTGATGAACCTGATTCTATATATATATATATATATATATATATATATATATATATATATATATATATATATATATATATATATAGACACACACACACATATCAAATGGGATCATCCAATCACATTTTTTCTTTTTTAATTTTAAATTTAAATTTTTAATAACACACATTTATCTTATTGTTATCTTTTATTTAGCCCTTTTATTTTAATAAATTTCCGTTTAGTATTTTTTTAACATTTATTATTACAATATTTTCTCATACACTTAAAATTATGATATTACTTATACTTATGTTTGGAGTTGTCTTTTAAAACTATTATGTTATGTTTAATTGTATGAAAACGACTTTATTATTCAAATATAAGATACATAATTCTAATGCAATTGTTTTATAATTAAAATATAACTATTTAATATTTAGATTTTTTTATCAAATATAATCATGTATAACATTGAACATTAATATTATAACGTTGAAAAACCTTAATGGATGTATTAGAGACATTATTGTTATAAATTTATTTGATTTGATCGTAAAAACCAACAAATTAAATTGATGATTAAACCTGATCAATGTCAAATTTTCATATTATGGTTATGAATTTATCATATGGGATCATCCAACTACATTTTTTCTTTTTAATTTTAAATTTAAATTTGTCATAACACACCATTATCTTATTGTTATCTTTTATTTAGGCCTTTTATTTTAATACATTTCCGTTTAGTACTCTTCTAACATTTATTATTACATTTTATTACACACTTAAAATTATGATTTTAATTATACTTATGTTTGGAGTTGTCTTTTGAAACTATTATGTTATGTATAATTGTATTAAAAAGACTTTATTATTCAAATGTACGATACACAATTTTGATGCAATTGTTTTATAATTAAAATATAACTATTTAATATTTAGATATTTTTATTAAATATGATTATGTATAACATTGAACATTACTATTATAACGTTGACAAACCTTAATGGATGCATTAGAGACATTACCGTTATAAATGTATTTGATTTGATCGTAAACCAACAAATTAAATTGACGATTAAATCTGATCATTGTCAAATTTTCATATTATGGTTATGAATATTTAATTAGTTATTCTGGTTCTGATCCGATTTAACAAGACACTAGGTTAATACCCATGTATTACATGGATTGATATAAAAAACTTGTTATATATTAAATATTTATAAAGAGGTGAAATCCCTTAAAACCCTTAATTTTTTTTTATAATTAAGATACAATAAAAACCAATAAAAAGATGAAATACAAGCAAATCATTGAATCAAGGTAAAAAAATGATGACTCATGTTTAAGACTTTAAGTCAAAAGAAGACGGTCAAAATGTGATTCAAAATATTTAAATTATTTAGTTAAATATAGTATTTTATGACTCTAACATATGCGATTTATTTTAATTATATCTCCTTAGTATTGATTAAAATGTTGAACATTCATTTTGTTTTATTTGTTACTGTGTTATCATCAATAATCCCATATAAATCAACGAAATAAATTTTAAATGATAATTATTTTATATTTTTTAATTTTTATAAAGTATATTGATTTAAATTGTATAAATTTGTTAAAGACCTTTAATTAAACCATATACAAGTTTTCTTATTGAAGATGTTTTAATTCTAGCGTCAACTTAATAAATAAATATTAATTAAGATGATTTGAAATTAAGTTATTTTAAAATATAAATTTTGCAACATTTATTTTTGAAATTTTGGAAAATATTAATACAAAAATTTATTAAAGAAAATACATTCGAAATTTGAATGATATTTTTTTAACGTGTCAAAGTTTCATAACTAACATATAAAGATTTGATGACAAAAAGTTTTTCACTTTTATTGTATACTAATGTATTCAATTATTATTTCATAAAATTATTTATTATTTTGGACATTTAAAATTTGAAATTAATTATTTTATTGATCTTTTGAAAAATATATTTAAAATTAAATTCTTTTATTTTACTATTTTTTAAAATTATTTACTATTTGAGACATTTAAACATGAAGTTTATTATTTTATTGATTTTTTAAATATCTTTATTTTAGCTTGTTAATTTTGAAAACTTTTATTAGTTGCAGTTTCAATTAGTTTATGAAGCAAAAATAATAAGTTTCAATAATAAAGTTTAAATTAAATCAATTAAATGATATGCATGTTACCTAAATTAATGTTAATTTTTATTTTTGGAAAAAGAGCGGGAAAATGAAAAATTAGTGTATTAGGAGGATGACATGTGGCAATGATTGTTCTCATTTATTATAATATATAGATTGTTTGTAATTTTAGCATCGCAAAATCTAGAAAGTCAATCATAAGAATCAACTAACAGTATCATTTGTATTGCTTCTTGAAATATCAGCTTTCCAATTTCATTCTTCGTTTTTGAAAAGTATTTTTTTATTTATTTTTATATTTAGAGTAAATTACAGAAATGGTCTCTGTGGTTTGCTCAAAATTATAGAAACGGTCTTTCAACTTCTAAAGTTGCAGTGACGGTCTCTCAAACCACTTTTTACTTGCAAAATTGGTTCTTCTATTTTTAAAATTTATAAAAATGATGATTTTGCCCTTCTCTTAACTACAAGTTTGGTAATTTCAATTTTGTTCCTATTTCTTGATTTTTATTTTATGTTCTAAATTTGAAATATTAATTTAATAAATTATGATTTAATTCATTATCAAAGATATTATTATTATTAGTTATACCTATTTATTTTGTAAAATAAATCCATATTTATTTACTAAAAAATTATATTTATTTATATACTTAATTAGTTTTTTATACATCTTTTTATGTATTCAATTTATTTATTAAAGTTTTATTTATTTACATTTTATTGGTTAAACTATTTAAGTAATTTTGTTATTTATACTTTTCCATCAAACTATTTCATTACGTTAATAAATTTTGCAAAAAATTTACTAATTTATTACGTTTTGATTTAAATTTACTAATTTATTATTTCTGATTTAAATATTTTGTTACGCTAATATGTTTTTACTTAAATTTATTATTTTATTTGTTGGATTTAATATTTTGTTATGCCACAACATTTAGATTTCAATTTATTATTTTATTTGTTTTGATTTAAAATTTTGCTACGTTAATACTTAAGTGAAACTTACAAAATATTTAAGTGAAATTGAATAAAACATATTAATGTACAAACTTGTAAATCAAAAAGACTAAAATACGATAGTCACTTATATCAACATATGTTTTATTCGTTTACACTTAAATATTTTGTTAGTTTTTACTTAATATCAACGTAGCAAAAATTTATATCAAAACAAATAAAATAATAAATTGTCATCTAAATGTACTGGCATAACAAAATATTTAAATCCATCAAATAAAATAATAATTTTAAGTAAAAACATAATAGCGTAACAAAATATTTAAATCAAAAATAATAAATTAGTAAACTTAAATCAAAACGTAATAAATTAGTAAATTTAAAGCAAAATTTACATAAATTCAAAATTTATTAACGTAATGAAATAGTTTCATGAAAAAAATATAAATAATAAAATTATATAAATAGTTTAACCAATAAAAGATAAATAAATAATACTTAATAAATAAATTGAATACATAAAAAAGATGCATAAATAAACTAATTAAGTATATAAATAAAAATAATTTTTAGCAAATAAATATAGATTTATTTTACAAACTAAATAGGTATAATTATAATAATAATAATAATAATAATAATAATAATAATAATAATAATAATAATAATAATAATAATAATTGTAAATTCAGATTAATCAACCACAAATGTATATCAAACAATCAAAGAACAAATTGAACACTAACCGAATGATTAATTGCACCAAAAAGGAATTACAGAGAAGATGAAAATTTACGTAAACTGTAGCCCTAGAATGTTTGCTATCAAATTCCGTGCAAATTGACGATGAAAAATTCCGTACAAAATATAAACCGCATTGTACTATTTATACAAAAATACCTAACTATGAATTAATTACAAAATAAATCCTAGACTTATTATATTCATCAATTAAAATTGATTTCTAACTATGAATCCTATTTATCAATCAACAATTAATTGCAAACAATAAAGCACAAGATCAAGAACACTAACAGAATGATTTGATTAATGTCAAAACAATTACAGAGATGAAAATGTGTAGAACTAGTACTGTAGCCCTAAATGCCTTCCTGAATTTCCGTGCAAGAATGATTTACAAAATGTCAGATCTGCTACAATTACAAAGTCAAAATGCTCTCTCTCTCTCTCTCCCTCTCTCTCTCTCTCTCTCTCTCTCTATATATATATATATATATATATATATATATATATATATATATATATATATATATATATATATACACTATTTACAACTTTAACCTAATTAGATTTTATACCCTTGACATATTTATTTCATCAACAAAATAAGTTCCAACATTCTCCCCCTTTGATGAAATAAGTCAAGTCTTCATCTTGTCAGCCCAACTTCATCTTAAAATTCTTAACACTTTTTCTGTTAGATAGCCTCCACTTGATCTTTGAAATGAATTCTACCATGAGTCTCTTATCATAAGCACTGAGGGCTCCTCTTTTAGTTTTCCTATTCTGATCAGCAGCCAATTTACCCTTCAACCCACTCATCACCTTCTGAAGGGTTCCCTCACATAACTTGTTTAATTCAATACTCCTCATAGCTCTCAGATTTCGATTTTTATCTCTGTACATTAGAGCTGGACGCTTTACCATTATTACTTGATATTCTTTCAGCTCCCCTGCAAACTTGATTTCCCTATTCGGTGGAGTTACATTTATCTTTCGCATGACTCTTTCAACATCGATTTGAAGATCTTGAACTGACATGAGAACAAGCTTAATATGCATGAAATGAAACAAGGTCTTCAGAGCAAATCTGCAGTGTTCATTCTGTTTGTTTCTACACAGTTCATCAAACAAGTCTTCAATATCAACCAAGTTCATCCAAAACATATTGGCTTCAGTAAATGTGTACGTATTTCCATCAGATCTTGTAACCGTGAAGTAGGATAAAATATCTTAACAAACCTGTCCTTTTCTATCTTTATCAGGTCAACAATCAGAAACTCACTTCTGACCTTTTCTGCACTTTGAGCCTTATTCTGAAGAAAACTTGCATAATTCGCTAGATACGGTCTATTCGGCTCCAAAACTCTAAGTAACTTCAGAAAAATGCATGGAGCTTGCTTTTTGCAAAATATCTTCTTCTCAAGATAATCTTCAAGATATGGCAATTTATTTCTTTTCCTTGTATATTCAGCAAATTTTTGACGTAAGCTCCAATCCCTTCTTCTTTTTCTTTCTTACTTCTTCTTCATTCAGAATACACAGTATGTCATTAATTTCCCTTTGAACAATCCTTTGAGCTTCGAACCTTAGTTGATGTTGTCTTTGCGATTCATCCTCTAAGACATATTCATTAAAAAACCTCTCTATAATCTCAAACTCATTGACTTCTTTAACGACTGGAGGAATAAAGCTCTCTACAGGGAATGGTTCCATCTCTTCTTCTTTCACTTGTACCGTAACCTCAGGCTTTTCAACCGTCGGTATAGGTATATCATCTTTGAGGATTTCTTGTACCAAAACTTCTTCTTCTTCTATTCTTTCAGCTCGAACTGCAACATCTGTCAACTCAATAACATCATCATCATCTGATTCTTCAATCTCCACTACTTTCTCTGCAACATCCTCAATCATTGGAATTTGTTCCTGAATATCATCTTCTGAATCTTCATATTCATCAAAGTTATAAAATTCTGACTGAATGCTCAATGGAACAGGAACATCTTCATAAAGAATCAATTCCTGTTCTTCTTGAACATCAGCAGGTTCTTTTGAGCTTCCTGCTTCACCTCTTTCTTGTACTTCAGCCTCCTTTTCTGGATACGTAATCATCAAAAGACCAGGTGTTGGCTCATCAAGCTTCCTCCTCTTCTCCCCCTCATGAGGAGCATCATCAGAGTCATCATCATGCTCGTCATGTTTTCGTTTTGGCGCTGAAGCTTGAGCCTTGCATGTTTGCTCTACAGCTGATACTCGTTCAGATAAGTTTCCCAATGCAGTTATCACTGTACTCTCCAACCCTATCATTCTTTCTCTCATTTCATCAAATTGTTCAAAAACAAAGTTTCGTAGCTCTTCTATAGCCTGATGTGGATCTGGTTGCTTCACAGTCTCTTCTGCCACAGATTTTCCCTTCAAAAACTTATGGATATTCGTCATCTGAGCCATAACTTCGGATAATTGAGCTGTGACATGACTATTTACCCCGACAACAGCTGCATTCAATGCTTGCGACAAAGATGATTCAGTAACGAAAGGGGAAAGAGTAATTACTGGGTCACTTAGACTTCCAGTTGACACAACAGTGAAACTTGTAAAAAGAACCTCTGCGTGGCCAGTTCTCAGAGATGGCAATGATGTGGCTCTGACTGGACTTCCAACCTCTGCAAGTGACGGAGCAACAAATGCTTCCATTACTGAGGTTGTTCCGGCAGTGACACTTAGTTCGACTGCACTTACTTCAACAAATGAAGTAGACGCAAGTGTCCTAGTGTGTATCGCTTCTAGACTATGTGCAGGAAAAGAAGTCGTACACTCGGGCGGATGTGTACTTGTTTCAATATCCATCAAATCCAAAGGATTATCGGATAGCAGTTGAGCTTCATCCCGGTGAACAAATGCAATAATCTCCTGTTGAGAGGAGACTGAGTGGCTGGTGGGGTGTGCAATCGTCAGTGGGATACTGACTTCTTCAATGCTAACTCCCTGTTGGGAGCTAACAGCATGTGTGGTTCTATCCCGGCTTTCTGGGCTTGGTACATCCCTCACACTCTGCCTCGCTATTTCTACTATATCAACTAAACCAGCACCTCCCTCATTTTGATCAGGACCACCTTCATCATCATCATCATCATCATCATCATCATCATCATCATCATCATCATCATCTCCTTCTGCAGCTCCCTCATTAATGTTTGATAACGTTCGTTCAGAATCGGAGCTACTAGCATCTCCCTCACCACTTCTCACATCAACTTCTGCTCCCTCAGACACTATTTGGCTTCCCTGAACTTCAGCCCCATGCTGAAGTTCCTCCTCTCCTACAACTCCTTGGTTAAGAGAACCCGGTTCTTGGGTCTCTATAGGAGCGTGATCTATTCTGTACAGCCTTACATTCTCACTCTCCTGATCTGCATATTTCAACAACACTTCCGGAATAGGAATGATATTGGCATTTGGAGAATCTGGTACCTCGTGTAAGCTCATCATTACATAATCGGGACATCATTGAGAACTTGATCGTTTCGGTATATTTTCATTTGCCCTTAGAATGCCTCTGATAAGGATTTGATGAAACGTTGAGGAGGTACAAATTTCCGTGATCAGTTTGTCGTCTTTGCCAGCACGACTTCATTAAGATCCTCCCAGATGCACTATGCATAGTCATAATGCTTGTAGAAAGCTATGCCATGAAAGATGCTGAGACAGTGTATACTACATCTGTCTATTCCCGTGTGCTTCGATGTCATGCACCGGTTGATGATACCAAAGAGAGTGTACCATTCACCATTGAGTCCATTTCTATGGAACTTTGAACTCTTAGGTAGTGGCTTTGAATAACGCAAACATATTAAATCATGAACCAATTCTTCATCTGATACGAAATCTTCAAAGTCGGCTAATTCTGAGAAATTCACTGTATCTATTCTACGAGGCAGGATAGATTATGTCTCAGTCTGGCTAAGGTGATTTTGGTTTTGAACTGATCGATGGTAACCTTGAAATGATGGTTACCATCATCTGGGACAAACTTTACGGTATGCCAGAAATGTTGAAGATACACCTGAGGAATAAAAGGTTTATATTGAAGAAGATATCCCAAAGGATGACCTTTGAGAATATCTACAATAATTGGATGACTTACTTTAATAACTTTGGTGTCAAGGCAATGGTTATTATCTCGGAATGGTTGGCAGTATTTAGGTTTGACAAGCTGGTTGTCGGGAATGAGGGTAGAGGGTGAAGGTCGAGTGACTGATGCGGATCAAACTGGTTTAGACACGAGGGTGTGGTTTGATGAAGAATGGGAATCAGAGGAGTTTGAGGGTTGGGATTGAGCTTGTGAAGCCATTTGAAACCTGTGAAAAATAATAAGCATGTTAGATTCAACTGATAAACAAATGAAATCCTGCAAATAGAAAAATAAAACATTTTGCTAGAAATTATAAAAATATGTGCTTTTCTGTTTAAAGCATCGGGATTCCAAACAATAATATGAAAATATTATTGATAGGATTCCAAAGTCAATTTTTTAGAGACCAATGTTAGAAAAACACAGATTTAAACAATTTCTTGAAATATGTGACATTATAGAAGTCGGCTTGTTATGGTCGGGTCCTGAACTGATATGTTCACAAGCCATTACTACGCCTTCATCAAATTTTACATTCACACTTTCATTGACTGTCTTGGTCCGCTTGTTGTAGATCCGGAAAGCTACAGACTCCTTCGAATACCCAATGAAGATGCCTTCATCAGCTTTTTGACTAAATTTTCCCAGATTGTCTTTGTCATTTAATATGAAGCACCAGCATCCAAAGACATGGAAAAACTTAACATTAGGTACCCGTTTTTTTATTAATTCGTATGGAGTCTTTCCGAATCTTTTGTTGATTATAGATCTGTTCTGCGTGAAACAAGCTATTGCTACAACTTCAGCCTAAAGGAATAACGGGAGATTAGAGTATGCCAACATCGTTCTTGCAGATTCCACTAGTGTTCGATTTCTTCGTTCAACGACACCATTTTGTTGTGGAGTACGAGCTGCTGAGAATTGATGTGTTATTCCCACAAAATTCAGAAACGATTTGAGTGATTTGTTCTTAAATTCGGTCCCATTATCTGATCTGATGGTCTGAACTGAAAGCTGCAACTTTACTTGAATTCTTTGGATGAAGTCTATTATTATCTCGGTAGCATCAGATTTGGAACGCAGGAAGAAAACCCATGTGTATCTGAAGTAGTCATCGACTATTACCAACACATATACTTTGTCTCATTGGTCCACACAAATCCATATGTAGTAGTTGCAATGCTCACGTTGATGAGTGTTCTGTTTTGGACTTGTGTGAAGCTCTCGTCATCTTTCCTTTTTCACAAGCTGCGCACAACTGCTCTTTTTGTAACTTGAGAGTTGCTAGCCCTTTAACTAACCCACCTTTTGCAAGGTTGGTTAATTTCTTAAAAGTTCAAATGAGAAAGACGCCTATGCCATAGCCAAGAAGTTTTAGATGTTGCTTTTGACATTAAGCAGACATCCTTCTTCAGATTGATTGAGGCTAGGTCAATTGAGTACAGATTGGTTTTCCTGTTCCCTGCAAGGATTTCTTTTCCTTCTCCAGATCATATGTTGCACCGATTTGCTTTGAAGTTGACCTCTAATCCTTTGTTGCAGAGTTGTCCAATGCTGAACAAGTTGTGACCAAGACCGTCAACGTAGAAGACTTTCTGAATTGTTATCTTATCGTACGCAAGACTCCCATAACCTTTGATCGGACAGAATTGATCATTCCCGTATCGGACCGTCTCACAGACCTTTTCAACAAAGTTAGTGAGTATTTCTCTCTGTCCGGTCATGTGCTTTGAGCATCCGGAGTCAAGGTACCACACACGATTTACCTATAAGACGAAATAAAACATGAGGTACCCACTTATAGTTGGGTACTTTTGAGTTTGGTAAATCATGCGGTTGGATATGCTTTTTCTCATCAGATATGCCTTTTATTTTAGGTACCCACTTTTTAACAGTTCTTTTTGGTATCCATTTTTGTACAGTTCGATGTGGAACTATTTTTGAAAGTTGTTGCTTTGGAACCTTTTTCTGTTTAAAAGATGGATCCTTTTTCTTTGGTAGCCATACAAGCTTATCAGATTTAGCATGCATTGATTTACAAGAAACAGAATTTAAAGCAATTAAAGTTGTCCGAGAGTATTTAGTACAAGATTTATCAGTAAATTTATTATTACAGATATATTTTCCAAATTGTCTATTTCTTTCTATAACAACAGTTTCCTTCACTCTCCACTCTTGTTTTTCTTTTCTTTCTGCTTCTTTCTCCATTCTTGCTTCCGAAAACCTTTCACAATATAATCTGACGTACAAAAAACTCGAGAATTAGTGATTTTAGAAACTTGTTTCTTCTGTAAAGGTCTCTTACCTTTTGAATTTTGGACCTTGAGTGCAATAGAGTCCTTTGTGGAAGATGATTCACCTTTTTCTTAAGTAGGAGTCACAAAAGTAACTTTTGTTTTCTCCTTTTTCAGTTGTAAACTTGGTGATTGTTCAGATGATTCTTTTGAATCTGTAGATATTCTTTGCAGAATTCCAACAGGTTCTTTAAGATCATCAGGTTGTTTGTTTTGTAAAGGTTTTACAAACTCGTCTATTTTAGCAAACATTTCTTCCAATGAGTTAAAATCAGAATTCATATACATATCAAAGTCCTTTTCAGAATTAATAGAATCAAGTGGAATTGAAGGTGTTTGATCTGATATTGATTTGTTCTCAGGCTGTTTTTGTAACTTTTGTTCCAGAGTTTTAAGTTCAGCCTTAAGAGTTTGATTTTCTGTCTTAAAATTTTTTATTTTCAATTCTAGATCAGATTTTATCTTTTCAAGAATTGAAACTAGTAAATATAACTTTTGAGATTGAGTAGCAGTTTCAGATAAATCCTTCTCAGAATATGTCTGAATATACTCCTCTTTAATGCAAGTATTTTTATTTGATTCATTTATTCTGTTATAATCAACAGAATTTTGCATTTTATCAGATCTTAGTCTTTTTGTATCTTCACTTGATTCTATCTCATCTGATGCTTTCATAAATGTCATTTGTAATCCTAAATTCATATATCTGACATCATATAAAGTAGGTGAATTTTAAATAGCTATTGTCAGATATTTAGGATTATTCCAACCAATACCAGATTTAGAATTATAAAATTCAGTATCTTTTGGTTGATTTAAATAGATTGTTTGATCTGTTTGACCTCTTTTGATAAACTCATCTTCCAATGTTTTTATTATCTCATAAAGTTTTGTTCTTTCTTCAAAAATGACATGATATTTTACAGAATAACTTGAAGCCTCTAATTCTGCCAAATTCAGTTTTTCTTTTAAGTCAGATATATTGTTATTTAGTTCTTGGATTTACATTGAAGATCATTTGTTTTATCTTGCAAATCTGATACAGCTCGTAGTGCTAATGCTTTATCCTTGGAAAAATCCAATACTAACGCATGTTTTTGATTTAGCTTGTTTTCCAAGGAATGAGCATTTTTCTTTTTCGCTTTTAAAGATTTTTTAAATTTCTATAGCATGAAAGCCATTTGCGTTAGTTTTTGTTAAAGTGTGACACCCTTGCCACAATAACCACCAATTACAATTCACCCAGGATTATTCACCAACAAACACATATATAATGATCTGATACCTTAATTAAAGTGCAGAAGCATAAAATACAAATAAAATATTACAAATCTGTCAAACACCCTACGGTGCTACATAGGTTACACTTCTAAGTCTACAAATCCAAAAGTATTACATCATCCCCAAATTTATTACAACATTGATTCCATAAAACAAATACCAAGTGAAAATAGTGAGAATCTTCAAATCACTTCAACTGATGACTTAGCTAGACGGTCCCGCAGCGGATTTCCCTTTTCCTGTAAAAATGTAACAACTGAAGGGGTAAGCGAATTGCTTAGTGAATACCATATGATTTTGCACATTCTACAAATCATTATGATGCCACCCAGAGTAACCGCGGTAACACATACCGTATACTCCACACGTACCCCAGGTACGCAAACCCGAGCCGCAAATCCTTCGAGCTGACACTCGGCATAAGAAAAACCAACCATTTGAGGCAGACATTACATCGGGGATGACTTACTGTCTATCCTGACCACAGAGGTGTCAAACTCTTGGTCATATAGCATAGTAACATCAGAGTACAGACGCGACCACGCAGGTCCATCGAAAGGATGCACAACAAATGAACGGACATGCAACAAGTATGAATGTGCATCAACATATACGCATGTTAGTAGAATGCCAAACGAATATGAAACAACATGCCCCAGCAGGAAATGCAAACATAATGCAGATGAAGCAATGTTAAAATCAAAGGTACTCACAGTGGGTGCGTTATTAAACTTCAGTTAATTTTACTTCTCCTCGGGATTTCAACCGGATCCACAAGGTACCCCACTGTGGGTTAAACAACACCACAAGGGACCTGTTAAATCAGTTGTAACAACACATTGTGTCAATAACGTGTTTTAATTTCATAAAACTTAATTTTATAATTCTTGCAAAATTTGGTCCCAATTTCGGATCTATGTCCGAATTCGGACCCCACCCGAATTTGCACCCCGAGTTCGGATCCCACATGCATCCCCATTCGGACCATTGCAAATTCGGACCAATACAAATTCGAATTATTGTCAAATTCGGACCTTAAGTAAATTCGAACCATTTAATAGATTCGAAACATAATAAATTCGGACCACATACTAAATTCGGACCATATCCGAATTCGGTCCCCAACCGAATTCGGACCCCATCCGAAATTCAAACACTTAAAATATTTTGTCATTTTTGATTATCACATTTCGGTTCAAAAAGCCATTCGGATTACATGCCAAATTCGAATCAAGCCTAGATTCGAATGGTACCCATTTCGAGTTTAACTAAACTCGAACCTTTCTTGAATTTGAACCATTCGAGTTTATTCTTGCAGTTCACAAAATTTCCCAAATTTAATTCCTAAGTCATTTCCATATTTACTCAATGTTCGAAATAATTCTTTCCAACAAAAATACACTTATCTCTGACCATTTCTAATCACTAATTCGACACATTTACATACCAATTTAAACCCATTTTTGCTCATTTTGTTCTACCCGTCGAACACACACACTAAGAACACACACAAAGTTCCAAAAATCATGCTTATGGTGCGAATCAGAAGCTGAAATTTAACATATAGCATCTTACATACTAGATTTGAACTAATCCACAATAACATCATACATGCATAAACATTTGCAACCCCAAATCTCATTTTCGGATTTGAACAAAACCGAACCAAATTGCTTCTAATTTCGAATTTTAAAGAATGTTTACCTTGATTCGATGATTGCAGATGTTTTAGCTCCTTGATTGCAAGCTAAATCCAAATTTTCAACTTCAAAATCCAAGCTTTTATGATCTTGTTCTTAGAGAGAGAGAGAGAGAG
The DNA here is from genome assembly GCA_020465985.1 of Centrapalus pauciflorus. NCBI lineage: Eukaryota > Viridiplantae > Streptophyta > Magnoliopsida > Asterales > Asteraceae > Centrapalus > Centrapalus pauciflorus. Next base: position 247,300 of record JAANYP010000078.1, on the reverse strand, counting down.
AGAGAGAGAGCCGAGAGATGAGAGAGAGATTTCTAGTGAGAGAGTGTGATGGTTGAAAATGAAAGACCTTTGGTCTTTTATTTCAAAAATTCCCATTTTAACACCTTTAGTCCCTCAACTCATCAGATCCCATTTAATACTGATTTTATAAATAAAAGAATTCTATCTTTTATTTATTATCCTTAATAATTTAATAATTATTCTCACTTAAATAAATTGAAATTTCTAAATTTCCAAATAATACAACAAACTTTATAATTAATCCAAATTCCGTACCAACTCTCATAATTCAACTTAAATTACAAATTTAAACTTAATAAACTTCAAATATAATAATTTAAATCCGAGGATGTTACAGCATGGGCTCCGCCACGCTCAACTTCGTCCTCGAAGTTACTCGGATTCGAACAGTTTCGGATATTTCTTCATCATCTCTGCCTTTGTTTCCCAAGTATGATTCGCTCCCTTATGATGCTTCCAATGTACCAGCACCATCTCTATTTCTTTACTTCTCAATTTCTTCACTTTCGTATCTAACACACACTCCGACTCTTCAACATACCGGAGCCTTTCGTCAATCTGTAGCTCGGTGTGATCAGCCCAATCCTCGTTTTCGGTTGTAAACGACTTTCTAAGGTTCCCCACATGGAACACCGGGTGTATGCCCGATATTTCTTCAGGTAACTCTAAGCGATAAGACTGATTTCCTATTTTCTCGATAATCCTGAATGGTCCGACGAATCTCGGAGCCAACTTTCCTCTCTTTACAAAACGTGTAACACCTCTCATAGGTGACACCTTCAAGTAAACCCAATCATTCACATCAAAACTGATTGGTTTGTGCCTCCTGTCGTAATAACTCTTCTGACAATCCTGAGCCGCTTTCATATTTTGTCTAACCAGTTGAATCTTCTCATTCGTTTCCTGCAATAATGCCGGTCCAGCAATCGGCGTTTCACCGGTTTCCCTCCAACATGTAGGAGTCCTACACCTTCTCCCATATAATGCCTCAAACGGCGCTTTCTTGATCGTCGCGTGGTAACTATTATTATACGAAAACTCGATCAGTGGCAAATGATCGTCCCAATTGCCACCGAGATCCAATATGCACGACCACATCATATCTTCAAGCGTTAAGATGGTCCGCTCGCTCTGACCATCAGTTTGCAGACGATAAGCCGTACTCATAGCTATTCTCGTTCCCAATCCTTCTTGCAATGCCGACCAAAAATTGGAAGTAAATCGGCTGTCCCGGTCCGATACAATGGACTTCGGTACTCCATGTCTAGCAACGATCTCATCCATGTAAATGTGAGCCAACTTTTCCATTGAATAGCTTTCCCGGATCGGTATAAAATGTGCGGACTTAGTTAACCGATCAACTATCACCCAAATTGCATCGTGTTGACGCCTAGTTTTCGGCAACTTTGTGACAAAGTCCATCGTTATGTGTTCCCACTTCCATTCCGGAATGGGAAGCGGTTGCAGACTACCGTATGGTTGCTGATGTTCGGCTTTCACTAACCGACAAGTTCTACATCTCTCCACGTACTGGCCTATGTCTTTCTTTAATCCCGGCCACCAAAAGTCTGCTTTCAGCTCGTTGTACATCTTTGTGCTCCCGGGATGTACAGAAAATTTCGATTGGTGAGCTTCTTCTATTATCACCTTCCTCATGCCTCCATACTTTGGCACCCAGATTCTTCCATAAATACCTTTCAAACCCGATTCACTAGTTTCCATATTCTTCATTTGCACCTTTATATCTTCATTAACAACGTGTTCATCTTTCAAGGCTTCCTCTTGAGCGGCCTTGACATCATCAATAATAGTGGATGTTAACATAGTAGATGTCAACATGTAGCAACAATCCTTAGCATATGCTTTGCGACTCAAAGCATCGGCTACCACGTTAGCCTTTCCAGGATGGTAAAGGATTTCACAGTCATAATCCTTTATTAGTTCCATCGAACGTCTCTGTCTCATGTTAAGTTCTTTCTGGCTGAAAATGTACTTCAGGCTCTTATGATCCGTGTATAACTGACACTTAGTACCGTACAGATAGTGTCTCCATAACTTTAGAGCAAAAGTGACAGCTGTCAACTCAAGATCATGAGTTGAGTAGTTCTTTTCATGCTGCTTAAGTTGCCTTGAGGCATACGCGATTACCTTTCCACGTTGCATCAATACTGCACCAAGTCCCAACCTCGAAGCATCCGTGTATACTACAAAATCTTCATTGCCCTCCGGTAGAGCAAGTATCGGTGCTTCACTTAATGTTTTCTTCAAAACATCAAACGCCTCTTGCTGCACGGTTTCCCAGACAAAAGGTGCATTCTTCTTCGTTAACACAGTTAAAGGGACTGCAATCTTTGAAAAGTCCTTTATAAATCTCCTATAGTATCCCGCCAGCCCAAGGAAACTTCTGACTTCCGTAGCTGAACGAGGCGACTCCCAATTCCTTACCGCTTCTACCTTAGCCGGATCTACAGAAATTCCGGCCCCCGATATCACATGTCCTAAAAATTGAATCTGTTGCAGCCAGAACTCACATTTTGAGAACTTGGCATACAACCTTTCCTTTCTTAATAATTCCAATAACTCTTTTAGATGATCAGCGTGTTCGGCTTCAGACTTAGAGTATACCAAAATGTCATCTATAAAAACAATCACCGACTTGTCCAACATCGGTCTGCAAACTCGGTTCATCAAATCCATAAAGACAGTCGGGGCATTGGCTAACCCAAAAGGCATAACCAAGAACTCGTAATGCCCGTAACGTGTCCTAAAAGCTGTCTTAGGCACATCTTCCTCTCTAACTTTTAACTGATGTGTTAGGCACAAAAAGGCCTCAGTCAAACCTGTTCTACATCTGAGGGGGAGATTTTATAATCAAACCTGTTGATGCATTTGAAGGTTGAATTTAAGGCCTGTTATATGCCTTATTGAACCTGAAAATGAATTGCAATATCAGTCTAAAGCTGTTCTATATGTTGCATGTGTTGCAACTAAGACAGTTTGTCCAAGCTGCTCTGTCTGCTGAACAGGCTGGACATAAACTGTCTACGCTGCTCTACACTGTTGAGCAGCTTGGGCATTTTTAAAGTGTTCTGTTCTTTGTGAACAGAACCTGTTCTTTGTGAACAGGCTAAACACTTTATGGAATTTGTTTCCAAGTCATCATGTATTGTTTTTGACTACAAGATCAGTTTACAAAGTCGAAGACAAAGTGGAAAACAGAACTGCTCAGCCTGCCCACGCTGTTCTGTAACATGAAGACAAAAGGATATTTGAAAAAGGGTGACAGACCTTTTTCTTATATCAAAATAGGCCTTTACAGGGAAGAAAGACGCAAAGTTGACATTCCTAAATTAGTTAAAGGCAATGCAACAGTAGACAAAGTAAAAAGACAAAAGTTCTGCACATATGAAGACAAGTCTGCTTTTTAGAAAAGTGCAGAAAAGGTTATGTTGTCTTTTCAACAAGACTTTTCCTTTTCCTTCTGTCCTATGAAGATCTTTCTCTGAGATCCTCTAAGTGAGTATAAAAGGAAGCTTCTAAGGTCAGAAAGAACGTGAAGAAAGCTAAGTGCTTAAACCAAGAGTGAACGTGCAAGTGTGATCTTCATACATGCAAGTCTTCTGTAAAACAGCATCTGTGTGATTAAGCTGTTTTACTTAAGCCGTTCCTTAAGTCTTGTAAACACAGTGAGTACTTCTTAGTGAGTGTATTCATTGTATACTAGTTCGAGTCTGTCTTAGACTAGTAAGCATACTGTTGTATCTGTCATCTCAGCTTGAACTCTTCCGCATTCAAGCTTGTTTGTAATTAACAAATTGTTGATAATACATACAAACATTGAGAAAAGAGTGTGTCGTTTTTAAATTGCTGTATTCACCCCCCTCTACAGCTTATAACTATATACTTTGGGACCCTCTCGGGACCTACAACTGGTATCAGAGCAGTTTAGAGTGTGTGTCATTCTAGATCTCTCATTCTCCCAAGTTTCCATGGACAACAGTGCTGCAAATTCTTCTTACTATGACAATGGCTCTATGGGCAAGCCTCCAAAATTTAATCATCAAAACTTCTCTGGTTGGAAGTGCAGAATGATGCTCTACTTAGAGAATCTGGATGTACAACTGCCAGAGGTAGTGATGGAGGGTCCCTATGTGCCAACCTCTGTTACTACTATAACTCCAGCGGTTGAAGGAGCTGCCCCTGAAATCAGGACCTTTGAGACTTCTTACTATGCAATGGCGCTATGGGCAAGCCTCCCAAATTTAAATCATCAAACTTCTAATGCTCTGGTTGGAAGTGCAGAATGATGCCTCTACTAAGAGATCTGGATGTACAACTGCCAGAGGTAGTGATGGAGGGTCCCTAATGTGGCCAACCTCTGTGACTACGGATAAACTCCAGCGGTTGAAGGAGCGGTGCAACACCTAATCAGACCTTGGAAACTTAAAGCTCAATGTCTATGAAACAAGAGATGGGCCTCTTGGATGCAAAGCCAGAAACAACCTGTCATTTCTCTCCCGGACGATGTGTTCAAGGCAGGTGGAAAGACAGGTTGTTTCTGGCTTTGCATCCAGAGCCACCACTTCTCTGTCTTCATCAGACCATGAGCTTAGCTTTCTCAAAGGTCCTGATTTCAGGGCGCTCCTTCAACCGCTGGAGTTGAGTAGTATAACGAGGTTGGCTACTAGGGACCCCCATCACTATCTCTGGCAGTTGTACATCCAGATTCTCTAAGTAGAGCATCATTCTGCACTTCCAACCAGAGAAGTTTTTGATGATTAAATTTGGAGGCTTGCCCAGAGCCATGTCATAGTAAGAAAATTTGCAGCACTGTTGTCCATGGAAACTTGGGAGAATGAAGAGATCTAGAATGACACACACTCTAAATTGCTCTGATACCAGTTGTAGGTCCCTGAGAGGTCCCAAGTATATAGTTATAAGCTGTATGAGGGGGGTGAATACAGCAATTTAAAAACTACACACTCTTTTCTCAATGTTTGTATGTATTATCAACATTGTTATTACAAACAAGCTTGAATGCGGAAGAGTTCAAGCTGAGATGACAGATACACAGTATGCTATACTAGTCTAAGACAGACTCGAACGTATACAATGAATCACTCACTAAGAAGTACCACTGTGTTTACAAGACTTAAGGAACGGCTTAGTAAACAGCTTAATCACACAGGATTTGTTTACAGAAGACTTGTTATGCAAGACACACTGCACGTTCACTCTTGGTTTAAGCACTAGCTTTCTCACGTTCTTTCTGACCTTAGAAGCTTCCTTTTATACTCACTTAGCGGATCTCAGAGAAAATCTTCATAGGACAGAAGGAAAAGGAAAAGTCTTGTTGAAAGAGACACATAACCTTTCTGCCTTTTCTAAAAGCAGGACTTGTCTTCATATGTGCAAGAAACTTTGTCTTTTTACTTTGTCTACTGTTGCATTGCCTTTAACTAATTTAGGAATGTCAACTTTGCGTCTTCTTCCTTGTAAAGGCCTATTTTGATATAAGAAAAAGGTCTGTCACCCTTTTTCAAATACCTTTGTCTTCATGTTACAGAACAGCGTGGGCAGGCTGATAGCAGTTCTGTTTTCCACTGTCTTCGACTTTGTAAACTGATCTTGTAGCTCAAAAACAATACATGATGACTTGGAAACAAATCCCCCATAAAGTGTTTAGCCTGTTCACAAAACAGGTTCTGTTCACAGAGAACAGAACAATTTAAAAATGCCCAAGCTGCTCAACATGTATAGCAGCGTAGACAGTTTATGTCCAGCCTGTTCAGCAGACAAGCCAGCTTGCCACAAACTGTCTTAGTTGCAACACATGCAACATATAGAACAGCTTTAGACTGAATTGCAATTCATTTCAGGTTCAATAAGGCTATAACAGGCCTTAAATTCAACCTCAAATGCATCACCAGGTTGATTATAAAATCTCCCCCTCATGGTAGAACAGGTTGACTGAGGCCTTTTTGTGCCTCACACGCTGTAACATCGGAATACAGATGCAGACCACCGGTCCATCGATATATGCACAACAAAGACGGACTCAACAAGATCAAGGTGCAATCTAAGTCTAAAAAAAAAAACAAAAACGCAAGTTAGTAGAAGTCCAACGAAGATGACAACATGTCTCAGCAGGCAATAGCTAACTTAAAGCAGATATAAACATGCGAAATCATATGTACTCACAGTGGGTGCTTAGTTAATTGCAAGTTTATCTTATTATCTTCGGGATTCAACCGGCACAAGGTAACCCTCCTGTGGGTTAAACACACCACAGGACCGGTTACATTTCGCATTAGGAAAAACATATCATAAACTGTTTAGGTCAACAAATAGTTTCAGTTTTGTACAATTGCGAAGTGGTTTACATCATGCGGATCCGTTTATTCCCAATTAACCTCCTTTATTTACCTTAATTTGTTACAAAAGGTAATCCCAAAATGGGATTATTAACCATAATGTCCGGGTCCTAAACCTCATCGAATCTCCCATAAACTGTAAACAAACTCGCCAAGTTTGTCCAAGGACTCGCCGAGTTGCGGTCCAATTTCGGATCCTCGGCCGGTTGCGACACATCCGAATTACGTGTAACCCATCCGAGTTTGGTTCCGTCCGGATTCGATTCTTATTCGATTCGGTCCAATCTAAGTTCGGGGTTTCAATCCGAATTCGGGTCCCAACCGAGTTCGGATCCATCACTTAGATTTTTGAATATTATTCAAGTGTGCTTGCAATCCCGATTCACCGGCAGTTCAGCACTTGCACACTTACAGGGTTTTATACAAAAATTACCAAAACTCAATCTAACAGAATGCATCCTAATAATGTTATATTACATAGGTGGGGTGAGTTCCTAAACATTTTCCCATTAATAACACTCAATTCGTCCAGGATGGACCAAAAAATGAGGAAGACTCCTCAAAGAACACAAAAACTCGTAAAATTTCATTTTTACCTTTAGGACGAATCGAAGCACGTTCCTTGTTCCAAGCCTTCAGGGAAACTTCCAATTGATGATTCTCAACTGTTATATCAATACATCAATCACTGATTTCAGATTCTAATTCGAATTTCAGGTATTGTTTATCCTCAAAATAAACTTAAAACTTAAAAATACTTCTCACCTTATTCGAGTGTTACTTTTGAACTTTCAATCCAATCCTCGAATCTTTCGTCCAAACTTTCGAATTTTCAGCAGATAAATTTAGGAGAGCCTTGATATTCAATGATGAAATGAACCAAAATAAAGACAAAGAAGTTTTTTATTTCTAACTTTCAGCTTTGGGCACATTTAGCCCCGCAACTTATCTGATCTCATAAATATTGATTTCCATCTAAATTTTTATCATCACTAATTTTATAAATCATCATCTTAAATACTTGAAGTTTTGAAATTCACAAATTTCTTAAGTAGCAACCAAACTTGTTAAATATTCGAATAACATAATGCATCTTTCTCATAACCAAACTTAATTATACAATTACAAAATATGCTGCTAATTAATCTAAATAACAATAATTTAGATCTAAGATGTTACACAAAGCCCTCGCAACATCTGTATAACAAATTCATATTATATAAATAAATCAGTATTATTAAAAATCGAGATTATATAAAAAAATAAATTCATATATAAAAAGAAAATGTCATCTCTTCAAAGAGTAAAATGAACAATTATAGGAACTAAACAAAAACTAGATATAATAAGAAAATAATAAAGCACTACAAAGAATTAGATATCTTGAAAATGATATAAAAAATTAGAACAAAGGTTTAGATATATATTTAAACAGAAGACCGAGATACAAAACTCTATACCCTTAAGTTCAAAATTAAAATTTAAAACACATAAAGAAAACGAGATAAAAAAAATAAATCGTCTAAAATTCAAACTATAAATAAATACATGATAAAATGGAAACATCGAGAACAAATAGAACTCTCACTAATTATGCATCACTAAGATGCCTCAAGAAACTGAGAAGAAACAGAAATAATATATGATTGGTATTCAGCGAAAATCCTATGAAAATCCTTATAGGCGAATTACTGGCAAGAAAAAAAACATCATATTTTAAATGAAGATGCCAAACAATTTGATTATAGCTTACCTTACCGAATTATGAAACACTTTATAGTAGACAAGGAATGATAAAAATAAAGAAAATAAGTGGGTAACAAAATACCTCAACATATATCTCAAAAATACTGAGAGCACCTTTAACAACTGATATTCTTAATATTGAGTTGCGAACAAGATGTAGAATCAAAAATAAAGAATGGGAATATAAAATAAGAGTATCAATACTAGCAACAGAGAATAATAACCTACAAACCAAGACAAATATTTAAATTATATAATCCATAAAACACACGGAATGTTGACAATGTTAGAATCATAATTGAAGAAGAAAAAACCGTTTAGCACAAAGACGCCACACGACATTGAAAATATTGTTAGCGTTAATTTTAGAATTCACCGGAAAAATATCAGATCAATAATTCCAGATGAAGCAGTAAGCAACAAGCCTTGCACATCACAAATTACAATATGCAATATTGGTTATATAGACTCATTCATATGTGAATTTTTCCACCAATTTATAGATTAGACCATGAAAGACAAAGAGTAGCACTAGAAATATTTGATAATAAATTACCACAACTGTCGGCAGCAAAGTGACAGAAGGTTATATAACAATATCCATATGAGAAAGACTATTAGAACACCTATGGAGCACGAATTTCGTTTTTAAAAGCATGGGATTGCACAAGAATGTGCTAGACAAACAGCTAAAGTGAAGCAAAAATAAAATTATGTTGTGATAATCAAACAAATAGAATAGCAGAGACGTTTGTGAAGGAAAACACGAAGATGGAAAAAACACATATCACTCTAGATATAAAAACTCTATAAAAAATCACATGAATGAAAGATGTTCGGATGAAGGGCAATATAAGAAAAAATTTAAAGAAGAAGACAAGAGGCAAGTATGGTCCATTAAATAAAAAGACATGTAAGTGTGGCTTTGCAAGAAGAATGACAATATCAAATGAATGTCCCAAAAAAGACAAAGAAAGAAACAGAAATATAAGAATCTATGATCTATGAATGAACCATTAAGAGACTCAGATATAAGCTCTGACATTGACAATACGCATATACACAGATTCCGATAAGTAAAAAAGTTATAAATAAAGCAAGCCCAAATACAACTTTCATAGCAACAATTTTGAAAAAAAAGAATTTTTTGCATATATAGATACAGGACAACTCTATGTTTGGAAAGAAGAAAATATTAAAATTTTGGGAAAAATTAACAAAACCATTAAAGATTGTAGTAGCAATAAATCTATACATTAAATATGTACGTAGGAAAAATGAATAGATATTGTTATGGAAAAAATAGCTTTTCAGCACCAACAATAATCAACATGAACTCTGGAATGTGATTTAGTAATAGGAAACAATTTTTTAAATTATTCAACCATTAACGGAAACCACGATATAGACTCTAAAACACCCAACAAAAGGAATGTTGAAACACCAATAATTAAACAAAACTAAATAATAAGATTTTGGCACAAAAATAAATTCCTGAATTAGAATTTTGATTAACTTTAAAAAAGGAGATTATCGATAAAACACTTGAAGAAGTATGTAGTGAAAACCCACTTGATATAAATAAATAAAGGAAGAGAAATAATTATACAATTAAAAGACCCAAAAGTTGAAAGTAATAGCCCAAATAATACCAGATAGTATTAAAAGGAGTGTTATAGAATCACAGGAAAGGAATGTGGCACAGTTACTTGAAAAGGGATAATGAGAAAAAGCACAAGTCCACACGCACACCACTTTTTATGTAAACCCATAATGGAAATAAAACGCGGAAAAAGCAGAATTGAGATAAATTATAAAAAGAGGAATGATGCAAACCAAGGAGATTCTTTAAATTTACCAAGAAAAGACTACATACTAGAAAAACTCAAGGAAATACGCATTTTCGGTACATTGAATGCAAATCAGGATACTGGCAATCACGATGAAGTGAAATACTAAACCACTAACAGCCTTTTCATGTCCTCCTCAGAGCAGTCAATGGAATGTTTTACCATTTGTGTCTAAAACACACCATCAATTTATCAGCGATTCATGGATAGTAATTTACTTGAACTAGAAAATATATGTTTAGCATGACATTGATGACATCATCGTTCTACAACGGAGATGGAACATAACATATTAATGCAGTTTGTTTACTGGTTTCAAGAATAAAGAAAAAGGATTAGTGTTATCAAAAAGAAATCAAGCTATTTCAAACAGAGGTAGATATATTTAGGTCTAAAAAGAGGCCAAAACGGAACAATTTCTTTACTACTAATACGCAGGGAAAAAATTGGGAACTGATTTTCCAGATAAACTAAAAGACGAAAACAAATTCAAAGATTTCTGGATTTTTAAATTATAGTGCAGAACAAGGGATTTTATAAGATTTAGCAAAGAACGTAGAATTTCAAAGAAATATCTGAAAAATTCAATGGGAATGGAGTCCTAAGGCCACAAACATTGTACAACAATAAGCCAAAAGTAACAACTTCTACCAATATATGACAATCCCAAGTAGAAGGACTTCCTTATAGCGAAACTGATGTTTCAAATGACACATGGGCAGTATGCATAAAATCATAAAAAATGGCAAGGCATTGATAGGTTTAGATTGAGGGAAATAAAATTCCCGAATCTAAACTTGAACCACAACATCAAAGTTAAAAACCGAAAACATGAGCACAAATTTTGGCAAATATATTTCAGGAACATTTCCAAGCCGAACAAAACTACAGCACTCTGAGCGAGAAACACTGGCTGTCTTCCGACCTTGAAAAAGTGGAAGATATAACGAATACAAAACAATAGCGAACTACGCACCACTCAAAATTGTCCACCGTGATTTTGGAGTTATAACTTCAAGAAGACTATTGTCGAGAAGACTTGTTGCGTTGGCAATTATAACTACAATCAATATCATCCATATATCAAATACATAGAAAGCGACAATAATCCATAGCCAGTACATAACGAAGAGAATGGAAGCATGTTAGACAACTCCAACACAAGTTAAAACAAAAAAGAGAGCAGGTCCAATCATTAACAGACGAAGAGAAACTTTTTTAGTTCGAAAGAAAAAGAATTACACCGAGCATTACATTTTAACATAAAAATAAAAAAGACAAAGCAACGCAAACATAAAAGAATAAGCAGATCAGATGAGATAATCATGGACAATTACAACCCCTGAAGAGCTGATCCAGAGACAGATGCAAAGCTATAATTCAAAGCAAAGGATTCAAAAACTTCAGGACTAGCAACACTGCTACCGCAAAATCAAAACGAGCCCTACATCAAGTAGCGGAGCCTGCAAAAGAAAAAATTGTAAAAGACGTAAGGCAATTACGTATCAAATGTAGTGTCCAATGTTTTTGACACGCGTTATTTTTCGTGCCAATAAAGTTCCGACATATAAACGCACGTCTGTAATATTTTCATTTCTTTTAGGTATGTGGTCCATTAGAGTTGCACTGTCGAGGGGAGGAAGGTTTATGTACACCTCCACACAGCCATCATTGACGATAAATGGTCATTGGCCTCCATGAAATAAAAGCCTTAAAAAAAAAAAAAAAGTAAAAAAAATAAAATTTTCCCTTTTCAAGAACACTTGTGTTTTCTCGTTAAGCTGAGAGCTCTGAATAGCAGATTAATCTGTTGAGGTACTGAGTACTTCTAAATAACAGAACATATCCACCCATCAAAAAAACTCATCACCATAAGCAAACAATAATAAAACACCATCAACGGAGAAGAATCATACACGAGATAAACATCTCCAACAATATAAAAATACAACGACCACAAGTACACCTATAATTGCCATCATTTTTTTAAAATCCATCGTAACATCATCATCCAATAAGGACTCATTAGAAGCACCACCATCCATTAAAATAGAAACCACGAATACTATATAAATACTAGTATCATACGTAGCCTACACCATTCATCAATTTGAATTAAATCTACAACACCTATTATAATGAAAATTGAAAAGCTATCTCCACCCATAAACCAAAAACCTCTAGACAATTGGAATAACATGATCATCTTCGAACATATTCTAAATATTTCACCATTTCTAATTAACCATCACATCCATAAAACACTTGTCACAAATTACTAATCTCCATCCACCTAAGCATAAAATCCACTACAAAATTTTTATAAAAGCCACCTAGACTAAAAAAATATGGGGAGAGATAGAGAGAGAGGGAAGGGCATGTTCATTTATGGGAAAAACACCCCTCGTTTTCTAGAAAATTTTCATACAATCTTAAAACGTTCAGGTCGACGTTTTTTTCTTACATTTTGTCACCGAAGATTGAGAAATTTTCAAAATTTTCAATTTGAACTACATTTTGAAAACAACAATTTGATGTTTACGGTTTTCATCTTTGATGTTCACGCACTGGCTCATCACCGGCTAGAAAAGAACCAGCCGAAGATCATCACGATTCTCACCGGAAAGAACTATTCATGTCGGAATTAAGCTGAATTCCCCAGACCATCACAAGTCGCCCGAAATACAGCGGATGAGCAAAAGTTACTAAAACAAAAAACATAGATCCGAAGAGAATCAACAACTAAACAAGAATCTAACCAAGAAATAATAAGAACCTTCAATCAAACAAGAATCGAGAAGAATACAAGAAATAGACAAGAAGCCTCTATCTATACACAAAATAAACGATAAACATAGATTCAAACTTTGAATCTTGAGCAGACCTTCCCATGGGTGGTGGGTCGCAGAGTGGTCTTGGTTGACTGAAACCCTTCAGATATGAGAAAACCTTTCGTTTGTTGCATCATCGATGGGGTTCGATGAAAAAGCCCATCGATGGTTCAATGTTGCAACCTTCACATATGAGAAAGCCTGTCGATGGTGGTTTCGATGGCGGTGGTTAGGGGTGTGCAATATTTGGTTTGGGACTCGGAAAAACGAAACCAAACCGCAACCGAATTCGAGAAAACCAAACGCGAATTAATAAAGCGGTTTGTCGGTTGGTTTGGGCCCACCCGAATTTACAATAGGGTTTTCGGTTTGTTTAGTTTTTCCTTTTTCGACCAAACCAAACGAAACCGAATTTGGTTTTTAATAAAAAAAATAAATATTATATTATATAAATAATAAATATATATGGAAATAAATAAAAAAAATAATACAGTTTCATTCTTTCAAGCCTATTGTAACACAGCCACCATCCAAACCACTTCCATAATTCCATATTCACGCCTCCGCCATAGCCACAGCCACCGTTCCATACTTCCACTTCCACGACCCAAACCCGAGCCGACTAACGCTGCGCCTGCTCCTCCGCCGGTCCCCCCGCCGCACGGATTTCCATCCGCCCTCCTCGGCGCTTCCCGCTCGCTCCTCCGCCCTCCGCCGGGCTCCTCCGGCAGCACTGATACCTCGCCGCGGCCTAGCCCTTCGGCCTTCGGATCATCTTCTTCTCCGACCACAAAGGTTAGTTTTGTTTCAGATCGAAGTATTCAACTAAATGTTTGCTTTTTTTTTTTGTTTCAATTTTAGGTATTTAGACTAAGGCAGATTTTGGGAAAAAAAGTAAAAAAAAAAGTTGAAAACTGATTGACAAGAAATTCGGTTCCTGGGTTTCCAAACCGAACCAAACCGATTTCGAATTCGGTTTTTCGGTTTGGTTTCGTCCAATCGTGAAATCGGTTGGGTCGGTTTTCGGTTTGGCTACAAAAATTTTTAAACCGGAGAAACCGAATAACCTATAGATACCGAACCGATGAACACCCATAGAGGGGGTTTGAAGGCGCAGTGGGGGGAGGGGGGGGGGATTTGTGGTTGGAAGTTTTACTGTATCAGAGAGTATCACTAAGAGAGAGGAGAGAGATGACGAAAAAGTGAAAGGTGTGGGAGATGACAAAAAGAGTGGAGGTAGGTATAAACAGAGAGTCCATAGGAAAAAATAAATAAAAACATCCTTTTGGGCATTACTTCTGCACCACATCTAATCTTATGATTGACCTAAAATATGTCTTTGTTTTTTCATAATTCATCATTATAGTTTTAGTTGTTTACACACTTGTGTCCAATCATAAGATAATATTGATAGGTCAATGTATAGAGGGTGGTGTATGAAGAAATTAGAGTGGTGGCATGAAAATGTCAATCTTTTTTGGTCTTAACAAACGCATGTTGTATTTTTAAAAAGTGTTTTCAGAAAACCACCAATGTGTTAATTTTAACTGAAACCATAATTGAAAATGTTTCATAACGGAACAGGCCTTAAGAATGTTTATGTAAGCAAACAAATTTTATTTTTTTGAAAAGTGAAGATAAAAATTTTCAGTAACTAAACGCAACATTAAACCTTTGCTAGTTTCGAATTTTTCTCCCGACAACACAAATGTTTCGTCCGGGAGATTGAAGGGTCGCAAAAATGATTGTCACGATTTTGGACAGCAGCTTCATAGATTCTAAGCTACATTCTGAATGGTGGGGGATCATGTCGTGAGGTTTGGAGGATGGGTTTTGCACCGGGACACAACCACATTTTGGTGATATCTATTCTCACTTGGGCTTCTGTGTTGACATAAATCTGGATGTGTTTTGTTTCCAAGTGTATGATGATTTGTATGCATCTAGTAAATATAGAGATAACTTTGTATTGCTTTCTGAGTGGTATAATTAAAGGCCAAATGGCACCGTGGTTTTTTAACCCTCTCGTTGGTATGATTTTAAATACAAAAATATCGTTGTCTCGTGTGTTGTTTGATAATTGCATAACTGTTGATGAGTGCGATTTATAATTGCAATTGGTGGGTGGCTCTATTTGTTTGTGTTCCTTCTATGGTCACTCAATAGGAAAAGTTTTTTCCCTCAAAC